>BQNB010026626.1:0-48279 GCA_026074375.1 Tanacetum coccineum | reverse complement strand
TAGTCCTTCAACTTTAAAAAGTTATACTTTAGGTCCTTATATGTTTCTATTAGTCCTTAAAGTTTCAGAATGACCAAAAATAGTCCCTTAAGTTATCAAAATAGTGAGTTAACAGTTTTAAACCTTTAAGTTTCAAAATTGACACATTTAGTCACTGAACTTGTAAAAATCACATTTTTAGTCCAAATAAGTTCTAATAAGGGACAATATGTTTCATTTGACTCGAATAAGCCACATAAGCTATGCCAGCTTATAAATAAGCTCGGATGAGCTTATTTAGGCTTATTGGGCCTTATTTGGCTCGCTAAAGCCCATTAAGCAAAACAATGGCCTGAATTAGTTGTCAAATATACCTAAGTCCTTATTAAGCTTATTTAAGTTATAAAAATTAGTTTGGCTTATTAATAAACTCGGATGAGCTTGTTTGGGCTTATTGGACTCGTCGGCCTAACAACCCTTACCCGAAAAGTTAAGAAAAGGGTTCATTAGGGTTTCCTTATTGATTCCAACTTGTTTTCTATCTTATTAAGCTTATTAGGGTCTGTTTTCTGTTTAGCTTATTAAATAAGCTGTCACGCTTGTTAATGGGCTTTTTAGGCCCATTATGGACTCGGTAGGCATTTTGAGCCTTTGGGCTTGTTCCTATAAAGTCCAATAGCACCCTAGGATTATAATAAGCCCTATAAGCATAATAAACTTCTTAATAAGCTCAAAGAGCTTATTTAAAAGGCTTTGGACTCATGGTATGGCCTGTTGGGCCTGTTTGGGTTTAAGGAGCCCATTAGTGGCTCGTTAAGGTTTTTCGTGCATGTGTTACTATCCAACAAGTCTAATAAGCTTCATAACCCTTCAATAAGCTCGAGTGAGCTTATTATTAAGTCGTGGGCCTTAACCTTTAGACTGTAGGCCCATTATCGTCCGCTAATGGACTGTTTGGCCCAACGTGATCTGTTAGGCTTATTAGTGGTTTTAGGGTTTAGTTAGGGTTTCATTAAGCACCTTATACTACTATTAAGCCCCCTTTAAGTTATACCTAATCCAACTTGTAAACTTGTTTATCCCATTTATGGGCTTCGTGGCCTAACAGTGGACTTAGACGTCCATTGTGGTACGTTGTGGGACTTTAACCCAGATAAATGCTTAATTGTATATATAAAATACCCGGGATTTTGCCAAATAAAAGCCAGAAAATGCCAAAAGGATAGAAAAATGTGTGCTTTTGTGTCAATTGTGCAGGAAAGGATAATAAAGACAAAAGTGAGCAAAATCAGTCAAATCCGACAAAGAAACGGAAAAGACAAGACAAAGAGTGAAGACGGAAAGACAATCAAAAGCCGGATCAGCCCGATACAGCAAGAAAGAAAGCCAAAATAAAAGCCAAGGACCAATCTTGACAAGTGTGCAAAGTTTCAAAGGCCTATTTGGAGTTTTGAAGTTCAAGGACTAAATTTGCATTAAGTGAAAAGTTGTTTGTTAAGAGAAGAAAGAAAGAAAGAAAACACAAGGGCCGAATTTGCCATTTTCAAAGCTGTTTTTACACTACAAAAGAGCGGGTGAATCGCAGGGACTAGTTATGCCATTTCTTCAAAGTTTTAAACTAAACACGCGGTTTAAAACCACCATCTAACCGCCTAACAGAATTTCCCGCCTTTTTTGTTAACAAACCCATCTCCCTAAAAACACCTCCCCGCTCCTTTTCTCTCATTTAACCTTGTTCATAAACCTCCTCCACCTCACACAGTCCACGTGGCATCACCTTATTGGCCAGAACACCTCATAAGAATGATCAAACGGCTATTAACAAATCAAAAATGATCAATGGCTGAGATTTAATGGAAGATTCAAGAAACTCTCACTCCTCTTCTTCAATCCTCTATAAATAGGACTTGTAGGTCTCATTTTTTAAGTTGTTGTCTTTGTTTTAATTTTCAGTTTTGTATTTTCTTCAATAATAAGCATTTTTCTTTTAAGTTTTTAAATTCAGCTTTGATCACTTGTACTTTCCTCATTTCAGTTTGTACTAATTCATTTGAGTAATCACATTTAGTTTCCAAGTTTACTTGAACTTTGATTCCAATTTTAAGTCGTTTTCATCAAATAAGCTCTTAATAAGCTCATTTGAGCTTATTTCTTTTCATAAGCTCAAATTTAGTTCAAATCCTGTTTTTAAGCATTCATTTACTCAATCTTATCAATTTACATTCAAAGCACGATCACTTGAGATGATTTGAGTTCATATTGGAAGCAACAAGGCAAATAAGCTTAAATCTAGCTTATTGAGGTTTAGAGGCTAGGGAGCCAATAGGATCAAGCTTTTTAAAGTCACTCACTCAGATAGAGTGACTTTAGTGTCTGAGACAACACAAATACAGGTTTTACTTTCTCAATTTCAGTTTAGCATTTAGAGCTTATTACTAATTGCTTATTCTTATGAGTTTTAATGACTATTCCTGTTTCATATAGCTTAGTTAGGATTTAGATGTGTTAGTTTAAAGCTGTCTTAGTTTAAAAACTCATTTAGATTTCATACCTTCATTTCTGTCATTAGTAGTAGTATAAGCCTAGTAGAGTAAGCAGCTTATTTCTCCTAATAAGCTAGTACTTTTACAGCTTAAATAGCTTTATTAGGACATATTTAGTAGAAGTGGATAAAAAGTTTTTAAAGTTTTAGGTTTAAATAAGATTTTGAGTTCATTTAGTTTTAACAGCTTATCATAAAGGAGTGTTTGGATATAAGCTTGTTTGACTTTTAAAGTCAAAAGCATCTTGTCAAATTCTTTCATACAGCTGAATTAGGATATATAACAAAGTGTTAAATAGTTTTTAGGAGTCAGCTTTTAGAATATCAAAGTTTAGAAGGTTAAAATT
Organism: Tanacetum coccineum; assembly: GCA_026074375.1. NCBI lineage: Eukaryota > Viridiplantae > Streptophyta > Magnoliopsida > Asterales > Asteraceae > Tanacetum > Tanacetum coccineum. The sequence goes on along the minus strand of BQNB010026626.1, from coordinate 45,411 downwards.
TAGATTTTACACCAGGACAGTTTTGATTTTAAGTAAAATTTGAAGTTTAAGTGATTTCTAGTACAAGAATGTTAAAACTTGGTTAATATAGATTTAAATACATGAATTGAGTTAGTATAGGAGTTTCTAAAGTGATACTTTAGCCTGCATTTTAGTCTTTTGCCAACCACATCAGTACCAATTGCATCAGCAAGAATTAGCACTTTTTCATTTCAATTTTCTTATAATCTTTGTTAAGACTTAGCTTATTTTTCTTTAGGTATTTCTAGTGTACATCTTAAGCCACAATTGGCTTCTTTTGTTTTTAAGTTTCATGAAGTAATAAGCTAGAATTAAGCCAAAAACTAGAAAAGCTCTTAAAGCTTAACTTTCTGTGAACAGTAGCTTCAAGTTAGATTTTTAGCTTATTCTGTGGTCAAAAGTGTAAAGTGCTTTTATTAAAGATGTTAAGAATAAGCTAGTCTATAAGTTTGTAGTTTTGAGTTTTTGCTGAAAACCATATTTTTCAATAAGCCAAAAATAAGCTAGAAGCGTAGGGTCTGTTTTGTATATATTTCATAGTTCAAGGTTACCCGTTTGCGTTATAGTGTAAAATTGTTTCACTTACCCCGCCTACCCTTGTCTTTCACTTTACCAAGTTTGCACCCTGTTCTTTTCAATTTCTTTTTAATTCATTTCAATTTTCTTTTCAGATTTATAAATAGAAAATTATAAAAATTAGGTTTATAGTTTTAATGGTCCAAATTAGGTCACAATTAGAGTTTAAAAATTAGGGCTTTTTGTTCTAATTGATTTCTGCACTCTTTTAGTTTCTTAAAACCATTTTTCCATATTTTTCCAGTTAAATTTGTATTTTCTAGGAATTAAAATAGATTTTAGTTAATATCTTTTTCTTAGAAAAATCATAAAAAATAGAAAAATAGTTGAAAAATTAAAATTCTTTTTGAGAAAATTTTCTTTTTAAATCTAGTATTTTTGAAAAATAAAAACAAAATTTTAGTGATAATTTTTAGAAAAAGTTTATTTTTGATTAATTCATTAATCTTTTAAAATTCATAAAAAATTCAAAAATAGTTAAAAAATTCCAATTCTTTTTCTTAAAATTTTCATTTTAAATTTGTGATTTTTAGGTATAAAATTTGTTAAAATTCGTGCCTTAGATTTTAAATTTCAGTTTTAGCTCGCGTTTTTACGTTTTGTGCATTTAAATTTCGAGCTAGTTAATTGTTCTTAATTCGTGCTATTATATTTTGTAGTGTAATCAATAATTCAAAAATCCTTTATCATTCTTAACTCGAATCCGAATTATTCCCAAATTCTCAATTCACGATTTCGTTGGGACACGACCCGAGGAAAAGTACTTCCCGGATAAAAATATACAAATTGTGTTTTCTTTAGTGAGATTTTTACCTTATATTTCTCTTGTTTGAGAAGTATTTTGGAAAGAATTCTTACGGGATTAATACTATAAGTATATAAATTTGTTTTGCTTTTACAACATCAAATTTTGGCGCCGTTGCCGGGGAAGTCGTGAACGATTGTTGAAGAATATTCGTTGAAGTAGAGTTTTGAAGATCCTTCCTTTGGAAGTTATTTTGCTATTTTTGTATAAAAATATAAAAAGTTCATTAATTCGATTCCTATCGAATTAGAAAAAAAATAATAAACATTTGGATACTAGCTATCCATCTTAAACCATTCCAAAAAACAACAAAACAAATCGTGAAGTACTTGCGAGGTACGACGGACCTTTAAGTTTACAAACTATAAGGTGAGAGTTTAAGGAAAAAGTGATAGCTAATCTCTAAGATTCATTTGCGGCTGCTAAGCTTTCCCGCTCACTTTGTGGGTGCGTACTCTTAGAGACTTATCGTGAAGCTTGTAATAAACGATTACCAAAAATATTTTTGTTTTCATTCTTAATAAAAACTAAAAATTGTAAATTTCCCCAAAAATAATCTTCTTAATCTCAAATTCTTCTTGGTTATTTTCACTAGTGCATGCGCACTCGATCCTCCTTGGAATACACAATTCCAAGAAGACGTAATTGTCGACGATCTCGACACCGACAAGAGGCAATCCCTCTCAATTTGGATCCGATTCCAATGGCCGATGATCGACCTATGGCCGAGCAACTTCAAGCTCCCACCGGGGGGTTTGAAAGTGCTTATATTAGTAAAACAGTCATAAATGACTCAAATTTCATAAACCCGCGAGGGGGATACATGCTATAAACCATGAATGCAAGTGTTTTTCCAACTGTATGCTATCCTGATATATTATTGCCTAAGTCCTTACTTTTGCCATTAAGACCCCACTATCATGAACCGTTAATTACTTTTCGGAGTAAGCGCGAATGCTGTGAATAGATCTATTTGGGACTGAGCTTCCCCGTTGGTGTACCTATACTTTCTGGTAACCAAACGCACTTCATTTGAATCACTATGCGGGTGTTTGGCAAAGGCACCCGTTGGGGCAACTACTTGTGATTATTGATTATCTCAAGGTCTCGGTGTCATGAGCTTAGGGCAATAATACTGTTTTCTATAATAATTGTACTCATTGCAATTATTACACTTATGGGTGTATAACAACGTAACCCACTATTGAACTTGTATTCAAACTGTTTACCATAAACCTATGAATTTCACTCAACCATTGTGTTGACCTTTTTAGCATGTTTATCTTAGGTATTTGAGCAACTTATGGCACGGAGTGGCACGGACTTGAAGATGGCTAAACTGTTATCATTCAAACTTTATGTTTTCATGTAGATTTTGGGACCTCTATTTGTAAAAACTCTGATGAAATAATGAATGATAACTTATCTTTTAAAAACGTCTCTTTTGAGTCATTTTCTATGATTATGACTGTTGTACTATGAAATAATACCCCAGATTAGCTTTCGCTGCTATATGTCAAAAATGGGGGTGTTATAGATTGGTATCAAGAGCCAAGGTTATAGAGAACAAGGTTGAAACCTTAACTATAACTACTTTTCTTTTTCTATCCAATAAAGTCCTTCGTGCCACTACACCTTCCAGAATAGTATGTAAAGTACATAACTATTATACTATTATATAAATAACTTATGTTATTTACCACTGGGTTGTTAACAGAGCGATGTCTTCTCCCAGCCACCCTACTTCCAATATTGAGGATGCTTTTTCCTCTAACTTTCCTGACTATATCCCGGCTTCCCCGGACTATGTCCCAGCTTCACCAGGAAAAACTTATTCTAGCTCTTCAAATAACTCATTTGGTTTAGTTCCAATAGCTTCACCAACTCTTTCACTTTTTCATGATGACCCCTATATAAAGGTCATGCATGCATACTATGCTAAAGAATCACATATTCCACCACTAACTATTGTGCCTCCATCTTCAATGCTATCTGCAATGTTTAATCCTCAAGAATTATTTCTTCCTGAGGAATTATTGCCACTTAAGAAACGAGGTCGTGATCGATCATCCTCCTCTACTTTTGCCCTACCTCAAGCATTTAAGATAGAAGAAAGCTCTCGTAAGACAAGTCTGGAATGTCACGAGGAGCAAATTGAGGAAATTTTAAATCACCTAGATAAACTCTCTCTCTCGACCGCATTGAGCACATAGAATACAAAATAGAAGGTCTCGGAAATGGCCGGGTGATCATACAACAAGATTTTGACAATCTGGAAGCTGAACTTCAAAAGGCTCATGCTAAATTACTAAACTTCAAAGGAAGCAAATGGGAAATAATAGCAAGATTGATCTGGCTCACATCAGGATTGCTAATCTAGAACAAATCATCAAAGATATCTAAGTCTGTCAACAAGCCGATAAGGAAAGTCTTCTGAATGCAATCTATGAACACAAGAACAGCCCGGAAGGACCATCGGACTACTAGATTAAATACTAGTTATAACTTTTAACCTAGCCACGGGATGTGTGGTAAATAACAACACTTGTCAAATTTTGACTATGTACAGTATAAAGAATGCCTCCCAAAAGGACGTCAACATCTGAAGCACCAACCATGAATCAAGCTGCCATCAGGAAACTAGTTGCTAATAGTGTTATCGCAGCTCTGGAAGCACAAGCTGCAACAATGGCAAATGCTAACAATACCAATAAGAACACCGGATAAAGATAAGCTCTGGTAGCAAGAAAGTGTAGCTACAAAGAGTTCATGAGCTGCCAACCTATCAACTTCAAAGGTATGGAAGGCACTGTTGGACTTATCTGCTGGTTTGAGCAAACTGAATCTGTGTTTTCCCGTAGCAACTGTACTAAAGACTGCAAGGTGAAGTTTGCTACTGGTACTTTAACTGAAGAAGCTCTATCCTGGTGGAATTCTTTTGCCCAACCTATTGGGATATAAGAAGCTTACAAGATTACCTGGGTTAAATTTAAGAAGCTGTTGGTAAAGAAGTATTGTCCCTGAACTGAAGTCCCGAAGATGGAAGACGAATTTTACCATCTGATTGTGAAGGGGAATGATCTCAAGACATATGTGAGAAGATTCCAGGAATTGGCAACCTTATGTCCCACTATGGTGCCAGATTCTGAGAAAATGATGGAAGTTTTCATCGGGGGATTGCCTCAAAGTATTGAAGGGAATGTTACCGCCTCTAAACCTCAAACTCTAGAGGAAGCCATTAACATAGCCCAGAGGCTAATGGATCAGGTAACAAAGCACACTCCGGTGCAAGTATCAAGTGATCACAAATGAAAGTTTGATGACAGAAGAACTTTCAACAACAACAACAACTATAGTAACACCAACACCAACAACCGCTACAATAATCACCAACCACAACAGAACAAAAGACAGGAAACCTTCAGGTCTTATGCTGTCACTCCAACTGAAAACAATGGGTATATTGGAAACCATCCCTTGTGTAAGAAATGCACTCTGCATCACACATGACCTTGCACTGTTAAGTGTAATACTTGCAACAAGGTGGACCATCTGACCAAGAACTACATAAACAAAGGGCCAGCCACTAGAAGTAATCTGCTACCAGTGACAGTTACTTGTCATGTCTGTAGAGAGAAAGGTAAATATGCAAATGAGTGCCGAAAGACCACCAACAACAATGCCCAGGGAAGAGCCTACATGTTGAGGGATAGGAATGCTCACCAAGACCCAAACGTAGTCACGGGTATGTTCCTTCTAAACCAACATCTAGCTAGAGTATTATTTGATTCTGGAGCCGATAAAAGCTTCGTATCCATATCTCTTGCCTCTATCCTAAAGATTCTACCTATTACAATAGATACCTTTTACAATATCGAAATGGCTGACGGAAACTTAGTAAGCACAAACACTGTTAATCAGGGTGCAACTTTGACTTTGTTAAACCAACCTTTCAAAATTGATCTTATGCCAATCAAACTTGGTAGTTTTGACGTCGTCATTGGTATGGATTGTCTATCCAAGTATCATGCTAGAATTATTTGTGACGAGAAAGTTATCCACATCCCACTCAATGGTGAAACTTTGATCATCCGAGGTGACCAAAGTAAAACCCAACTAAGCCTCATATCCTGTATAAAAACCGAAAGATATATATCCTGAGGTTGTCAAGTTTTCGTAATCCAAGTAATGGAAAAGAAGTCAGACGGGAAAAAACTAGAAGATATCCCGGTAGTCAGAGAATTTCAAGAAGTTTTTCCTAAAGATCTACCTGGCCTTCCTCCTATTCGCCAAGTAGAATTCCAAATCGATCTAATTCCAGGAGCGGCACATGTAGCCCAAACACCCTATAGATTTGCTCCTTCAGAAATGCAGGAACTATCTAACCAACTTCAAGAGTTAGCAGACCAAGGTTTTATCCGACCAAGTACTTCGCCTTGGGGAGCTCCTGTCTTATTTGTCAAAAAGAAAGACGGATCTTTCAGAATGTGTATTGATTACCGAGAGTTGAATAAACATACTGTAAAGAATCGTTACCCATTACCTAGGACTGATGACTTATTTGACCAACTTCAAGGTTCTAGTGTCTACTCGAAGATTGACTTAAGATCAGGCTATCATCAACTAAGAGTCAGGGATGAAGATATTCCCAAGACTGCTTTCAGAACAAGATATAGACACTATGAATTTCAAGTGATGCCATTTGGTTTAACTAACGCACCTGCTGTATTCATGAATCTCATAAACCGTGTGTGTAAACCATACTTGGACAAATTTGTAATAGTGTTCATCGATGATATTCTCATCTACTCTTGTAACAAAGAAGAGCATGCAAATCATCTGAGAATAATCCTAGAATTACTCAAGAAGAGAAGTTGTATGCCAAGTTCTCCAAGTGTAATTTCTTGATTCGTATCGTACAATTTCTTGGACATTTAATTGATAATCAAGGACTTCATGTTGACCCCGCCAAGATTAAAGCAGTTAAGAATTGGACATCTCCTACTACACCTACAGAAATACATCAATTCTTAGGACTCGCCAGTTATTATCAAAGATTTATCAAAGATTTTTCGAAGATTGCAAAGTCTTTGACAGAATTAACCCAGAAAAACAAGAAGTATATCTGGGGCGAAGACCAAGAGACATCTTTTCAACTGCTTAAACAGAAGCTATGTGAAGCTCCAATCTTAGCATTACCAGAAGGAAATGACGATTTTGTTGTTTGTTATGATGCATCCCATCATGGTCTGGGAGCGGTGTTAATGCAAAGAGAGAAGGTTATTGCATATGCATCTCAAAAATTTAAGCCTAATAAAGAAAACTATACCACTCATGATCTCGAATTAGGAGCAGTAGTGTTCACTCTTAAAATTGGAGACACTATCTGTATGGCACCAAATGTACTGTGTTCACTGATCATAAAAGTCTTGGATGGGGTCGCAACTAAGGATTAAAACTATGTACGTGGAATCAAGGTTCGTAGGCATTCATCACTAGGGAGCGCGGCCTAGGTGATGATTGCAACTAAGGGACTTTGGATTCTAGGCTTTGTAGGAAAAAGGTGTTGTCGCGATAACCCACAAACGTTAGCAGCGGAGTGGGGGTTCGAACTAAGAACACCGGTTGTTGTTGCGATATCCTATTTGGGAGAAAGGCCTAAGTAGGGGTTCGAACTAAGAACAACATTCCTATTGCAAAAAAAAATAATTATAGTATATGGAAAATAAAAGAATGGTTAAAAATTTCATTTTCTCAAATCAATTTATAAGTTTTGTTTCCGAATCTCTTTTAGCTTTGAGTCGAGGTTTATCTATGTTATTAACATTTGAGCTCACAAGGCTTATTTGTAAAGCTTAGATGAATTTCAACTATGAAGATAAATTGATCTATGGTTGAGTTAAAAAGAGTGCACACATCTTAATCATTAATTTATTCCTGGGAGTGAAAAGTTCACAAGTTATAAGTATAAGAGCTTAATCATTTGGACTTATATTGACAATGATCTTGTTTAATAGCTTTGTTTAGTCTAGTGAAAAGTCAAGGATGACGAATTTTCCTCTTTTGTGCTCTATTAATCGGGAGTAGCCTATTTCAATGAGCCTAAAAGTTGCAAAGTTGCAATGATTGCCATTAATGTGTTTCAAGAGATTAAATGTTAAGAAAAGCGAAAGTTGTTTAAAAAGGTGATTTATAAAAGGTGAAAACAAGGGCATTTTGGAAACTTGTTAGTTTACAAAGTGTACACTTGATAACATTGCGTGAGGACACGGCAATCCTTTAGTTTGGGGAATTTTGATAATTGCTTAATTGTATATTAAATTACCCGGGATTTTGCCAAATAAAAGCCAAGAAAATGCCAAAAGAATAGAAAAAGTGTGCTTTTATGTCTAATTGTGCAGGAAAGGATTGAAAGGACAAAAAGAAGCAAAAACAGTCAAAAACCGACAAGGAACGAAAGAGACAAGAACAAGAATGAAGAAATAGTCAAAGATCAAAGCCGGATCAGCCGATACAGCAAGAAAGAAAGCCAAGTGAAATCCCAAGGACCAATTATGACAAGTGCTTAAAGTTTCAAAAGCTCATTTGGAGTTTTGAAGATCAAGGGACTAAAGTTGCTAAATAAGGAAAGTTGTTTATTAAAGGGAGAAAGAGAAATAAAGACCACAAGGGCTGAAATTGCCAATTTCGAAACATCTTTTGTACTAGAAAAGGACGGGAAGAACACAAGGACCAAAAGTGCCAATCCTCCATACTTTTAAACATAAACACGCGGTCAACTCTTCCCCCTAACCAACTTAACCGTTTTCCCGCCTTTTTGCCCAACAAACCCATCTCCCACAAATGCATTCCCCGCTCCTCTATATTAACCAACCCTGTTGTAAACCCTCTTCCTCATCATATAGCCCACGTGGCACTCCATAATTGGCCAGGACACCTCATCATCATGATCAAACGGCCAAGAATTGTTCAAAAAGGATCAACGGATGAGATTGAATGGAAGCTTCAAGAATCTCTCTCCTCTCCTCTTCCATCCTCTATAAATAGGAAGCCTAGGGCTCATTTTGGAGAAGTTAGAATTAGTTTAATTTTCAGCTTGTTGTTTTCTTTACTTTTAAGCATTTTCCTTTAAGTTTTTTTAAATTTTAGCTTCAATTACTTGTACCTTTGTGATATCTACTTGTACTTCATCAATTTGAGCAATACATTCAGTTTTCAAGTAATTTTGTTCTTTGATTTCCATTTTAAGCAAATTTTACTCCAATAAGCTCTCAATAAGCTCTATTGAGCTTAAATTTTGTAATAAGCTCAATTTTAGTCAAAAACTTTTTTAAAAGTCATTCACAACTAGTTTAATTCATTTTACATCATAAGATGATCACTTGAGTACATTTTTGTTCATTTTGGAAGCTACAAGAAGAAATAAGCTGTTAAAGCTTATTGAGCTTGGTTTAGAGGCTTTGGGAGCCACTTAGGATCATGTTTGTTAGCCACTCATTCTACAAGAGTGGCTAAGTGCTGAGACTTCATCAATCTTAGGTTTTAATTTTTTTTTTCAATTTCATTACAGCTTATTCACTTAACTTATTTCAATACTTTTGTTTTACCTTATGCTTTAATCATGTTTCAATTAGCTTAGTTAGTCTATAAGATGTGTTAGTTTTAAGCTGGTTTAGTTTAAAGTCAAGTTAGATTTTACTTTTTCAAATCTGTCATAAATAGTAGTAGAATAAGCTAGTAGAGAAACTAGCTTATTCTCATTAATAAGCTGTTACTTTTAGTTTTAAAATAGCTTTATTAGGTTATTTTAAGTAGGAGTGGATAAAAGGTTTTAGCTATTTCAGTTTTAAAATAGATTTTAAGATCAAATTAGTTGTGACAGCTTTATATAAAGTAGGAATGTATTTTTGACTTAAAAAGTCAACACAATTTTGTTTAAACACTTTACATAGCTGAGTTGAGTCATGTTAACAAGTTTAAAATAGGTTTTAGAAGTTACTTCGTAGAATCTTAGAGTTTTGAGTTTAAATGTTCCTTAATAACACCAGGGCAGTTTTAGTTCAAATTAGCTTTAGTGATTAGGTTAGTTAAAAGCATTTTAGAAGTTCAAAATAGATTTGTGTCACTCAAATGTATTCAGTAAAGTGGTTAATGAGTTCTTACTTTTGGAATTTGCCCTGCAAGTAGTAATTTGGTCAATCACATCAGCAACATCAGTTACTGCTGATGTTGTTGCTATTAAATTTCTAGTTGCCTTTTAGCTTTCAAAGTTAGGAGTTAGGATTTAGTTTTTAGCATCTCAATAGTTTTCCATTAGCTTATTACATTTCATCACTTAGGTTTCATTTTAAAGCTTTTAGATTAGCTTAATTTTCTTACAAAAAGTGGTATGGCAGCAGTTTAGGATTTTAGCTTATTTCTTTTAGAATTTCAATTTCTAGTTGTAATAGTTAAAAGCCTTTTATCTAGGTTAGATCTATATCATTAGCATAGCTTATATTCAAAATTTCAGCTTTTAAGGATTAGAAATAAGTTTTTTAGCTTATTAGAAAAAGCTTAAAACAGTTTTAAGCTGAAACTTGCATTTTTTAAGATCATTTTTCTTGTTATTCTTGTAAACATTTAGCTTATTTCTTTCTAGACATACCTAGTACACATCTTAGGGTGCATTAAGCTTCTTTTAGTTTTAACTTTCATGTAGTAATAAGCTAGGAATAAGCAAAAGTCTAAAAAAGCTAGTTAAGCCCTTGTTTCTGTGAACAGATTTAAAAAGCTAGTTTTATAGCTTATTAAGTGGACAAAAGTCAAAAGTGCTTTTGTTAAAGTTGTAGAGAATAAGCTCTTTAACAACTTTGTAGTTTTAAGATTTTGCTAATTCTCACTTTTTAATAAGCCAAAAATAAGCCATATCGTAGGGTCTAATTTGTACTTTTCCCATAGTTTAGGGTTACCCGTTTTCTCTAAAGTGTAAATTTCCACAAGTTTTCCCGCCTACCCTTTACTTTCCTTTATTACACTTCCTACCCTGTCTTTTTAGGAAAAATAAAATAGTTTTTATATTTTTAATTTTAGTTTTATAAAATTAGGTTTAGGATTTTAATTGATAAAATTAGTGCTCAATTAGTTTATAAAAATTAGGGCTTTTTGTTCAATTTGATTTCTGCACCTCTTAAGTAGTTAAAAAGCATTTTTCTTTATTTTTCTAGTTAAAATTGTATTTTCTAGAAATTTAAATAGATTTTAGTTAATTTCTTTTTTAGATAAATCATAGAAAATAGAAAAATAGTTGAAAATTTTTAATTCTTTTTGTGAAAATTTTCTTTTTAAATCTAGTATTTTTGAAAAATAAAAGTAGAATTTTAGTGATAATTTTTAGAAAATGTTTATTTTTGTTAATTCATTTTTTTTTTAAATTCATAAAAATTTCAAAAATAGCTAAAAAATTCTAATTCTTTTTCCTAAAATTTTCTTTTTAAATTTGTGATTTTTAGGTATTAAGTTTGTTAAAAGTAGTGCCTTAGATTTTAAATTCTCGTTTTAGCTCACGTTTTTAATTCACATTTGTTAATTATCGTGCTAGTTAATTGATTTTTAGGTTTCTTTAATGTTTCTATAGTTTAATTGTGTTATAAATTGTAGTATATTTCAAAAGCCAAAAATCTTTGTAAACCATTCTTAACTCGAATTCCGAATTATCAATACAAATCTCAATTCACGACTTACTTAGACGGACTTTACGACCCGTGTATTAATTACTTTCCTAAGTGATTAATTACTTACGGTATCTTGGTTAGTGAAAGTTTGCACTATAGAGATATATACTATACTTATCACACGAAACCAATGTTCTTCATTGCGTTTTGACCTATCTGAGACATTCTTCATTGCGTTTTGACAGAAGAAAGTACATTGCGTTTTGTCGTTTTGTATAGTACAATTGTACTGCATTTTGTCTTATTAGAGGTTGTGTTTTGGTCGTTGCGTTTTGGACCTTGGAAGTTTGCGTTTTGTTCATTGCAGTTGTTGATGCAGTTGCATTTGAGACAAGTGTTGCGTTTTGACTAAGGGATACTCTGCCTAATTTTTTATTTGGTTGTGTTTTGACTCAAATCTCAATGGCTGCGTTTTGATCAAATCTCAATGACTGCGTTTTGACCAAATCTCAAGGTTGCGTTTTGATCAAATCTTAGGCTGCGTTTTGGCTCATTTTCTTGACAAGACAAGGTTGCGTTTTGATGGAAACTACACTGTGTTTTGACTAGACTTCACTACGTTTTGCTTGAGTTTCATTATCATCATTAAGTTAACTTATTTCAACCAAGCCAAATCTCAATCATACAACATATCACCTAATCCAACAAACAATCATCACTTTTAACATACAATCACTAATCATTGATCGATCAACTTAATCATATCATAAGTAATCACTATGGCTAATCTTTCAGAGGACATCCAATGTGCCGGTTCTGATACCCGACCACCTATGCTTGATAAGACTGACTTTGCGTCATGGCAACAACGTATTCGATTGTACTGTCGGGGTAAGGAGAATGGGGTAAACATTTTAAAGTCAATTGATGAAGGACCATTTCAGATGGGGACCACGCGAGTAATTGTTGCTGAAGGAACTGAAGGTTCACTCAATCTAGGTCCTGAACGACCTCGAGTCTATTCGGATCTGTCACAGGATGAGAAGGATAGGTACAATGCAGACATTCGGGCAACAAACATCATACTTCAAGGTTTACCAAAAGATATCTATTCACTTATTAATCATTACACTGATGCAAAGGACATATGGGACAATGTGAAGATGCTTTTGGAAGGATCGGAATTAACAAAGGAAGACCGTGAATCACAACTGTATGATGACTTTGAACACTTTTGTCAGAACAAAGGTCTGAAAACATTCACGATACTTATGTCAGGTTTCCAAGCTCATTAATGACATGCGGAACATCAAGATGACAATGTCAAAAATACAGTTGAACTCAAAGTTTGTGAATACATGTTGCTGAATGGGGATAGAAAATAAAGGGAAAAATTTGTTACTTGTGAAATTAACAAAGGCTTAAGTGGATTCAAACCTTTGATAAACTATATGCTTTATTGAGCAACACGAGGCAATGCCAACGAGAATATTATGATGTTGGAAGTCTCCACAACAGACAGTTGACACTCTTGCTTGATGTACCAATGTTTACCTAACATTATCATCACTAATCATCAAATTTCCATTGACCACATATCATCAACCACACTCTGCTGACACCTCACAATCTGACTTGGGACTTTCTCCAACTGACAACCTAATCGAGACCTAACCAACAACTTTCCTTTACTCACTAGTCATACTACCTTCCATTCCTAAACAAACATCAATTAGAATTCTTCAACCTCAAGGAAATCAAAGCTACAGTACAAGATGGCAGGGTTGTTGTTCAGAATGTTTAGGGTCAACAGAACAGAGGACAGGGTAATAATGCATGGGGTACAGGTGCAGCTGGTTATGAGGGAGCACAGAACAGAGTGGGGAATGCTAATCCAGGTCAAGCTAGGCAGGTTAAGTGCTACAACTGCAACGGGGTAGGCCACATAGCAAGGAACTGCACTCAACCCAAGCGTCCACAGAACTCTGAATACGTCAAAGACAAGATGTTGTTGATGCAAGCTCAAGAGAATGGGGTAGTCTTGGATGAAGACCAGTTATTGTTCTAGCTGGTGGACAGGATAATGCTATTGATGAAGATGTAGATGAGCAACCGGTTCAGGATTTAGTCTTAATTGCATAGATAATGTATTTAAGCTGATGATTGTGATGCTTACGATTCTGACGTTGATGAGGCTCCCATGGCACAAACTATGTTCATGACAAATCTATCAATCCGCAGATCCAGTGTGTTGATGAAGCCGTGTCCGTCATATGATTCGGACTCTTATCTGAGGTACATTGAACATGATCATTTCAGGATGCTATGTGTGAACATCATGTAAGAACACGGGCGCAGGACGTTGTACAACCATGCTACGTTGTTGGTCTCACATGCTGATTATACGAGTGATAGTAATATGACTCCATATGATCAGTATGTAAAGGACAACGCAGTGCCAGTTGTACAAAACAATGCATCTACAGTTCCAAATGATATGTACGTGATGATAGATAATGATTTGCATGAGCCTAAAGCCCAATCTGTCTTTAAAAGCACCAACATATACAGTAGCGGATAATTCATTAAATGCTGAACTTGCAATATACAAGATTAAGTTGAACTGTTTGAAGACTGCCAGTTTGAATTAACAGAAAGGAACAAAGATTTGATGAGCAAATTAAGAATAAGGTATATGTGACCGTAATATTAAGGAAGTGAACTTTGAATAAGGAACTTCATTCTCGTAAAATTGCAACTACTGCCTCTACCATCAACATTAACAAGTTATGGTAATGAAGTTACATCTTTGAATATGGATTTTAATAAGAATAGAAAATAAATACACTTGAGAATTTTGGACTTAAAAAGCTTTAAAAAGATCAAGGTTCGAGGATAAATTATTCAAACAAGGCCAGTCTATTCAAACAGTTCACATGATGTGTAAACCTAGGTCTTATTATGATGAAGTGAATAAGGTAGCTATTGGCTACAAGAACCCCATATGTCTAATGTGCAAGCATGCTCAGCCTGCCCTGATAGTGTCATGTATTAGTCACACCCAATCATGCACCGGCCGTAGTACGTGACGGGGAGGAGACCCTAGAACTTACTAAAATTTCTAGGAAGAAAATGCATGATAAAATGAAAGCTAATGAATGTGTGGATAATAAGGTCAATATCACACCGCCTAATTACTCGAAAGAGAATTTTTTAGCGACCTTCACACCACAGAAACAACTGACCCCGGAACAAATATTTTGGTCTCAAGATATTGTTAAGATGAAAGCTGAAGCTCTCAAAGAGCAGAACACCAGACCTATCAAAGCGTTGACTGTGTATCCTCCAAATACACCTGCAACGCTTGTCCCCAGAGTGCTTCCAACCAAAAGTCAGTGATAATTATCATTGTTACACTTAGACCAACTTTTTTTCCGAATTGAGAAACCTGTAAAAAGAGAATCACACCAACTGGGATCACTGAAGGGGAAAGGGGTTTTGAACAAACCAAGACATGTTACCTCACGGAGGTCATTCCATTTTTCAAAACTCTTCAAGAACATTTTGAGGGCATTCAAAAAGCTCTAACAAAAGAAGTTAAAGAAATGAGTGATGCCTTTGATGAGTTGGAAGCTGAACTTGACCAAAGTATTGTTGATGGAAACATGATGAGATTGAACGAAAAACCTTCTTATTGAACATGTTAATATAATCCGCTGCTGGTTTGTCTAAAGAAAGTGTTTTTTGTTGGCATCGAATTCTGAGCTTATGTATCAATGATTACTGAAATGCAAAAGGCTCATTTGTTGTCAAAAGCCCGTTGTTGGACTTGAAGCAGAGCTTTCTAATTTCACGTGATTACACAACATCCATAGGATAATTATAATGAACTTTTAAACCGATTTTCCAATCTTGAGGTAAATCACCTAAACTTACAGTTAAAGTATCAAAACCTTAAAGATAGTTTTCAGAATAAACCGTCTTCATCCGTTAGTGATTACTCTGATTTAACTCCGTTTTTATGAATTCGGTCAAATGTAATGTTCACTTCAAGGATAAGACAACGTTCATTCCAAAGCTAAAATGATAATAATATCAAACTTAAGGAGACCGTAGTGAACTAGACGAACCTTGATTTTAGGGCCGAGGCTTTCAAGATTATAATTAACTAAAAGGTTAATTGGTCTTCAAGAACCCAAAATGTGCTTTTTAGGGCAGAAATGCAAAGATTAAGCAGCACTACAAGGAATTGTATGATTCGATCAAGATTACGCCGTGCTAAGCATACAGAACAGATAACTGCCCTTAAAAATGAAAATAAGAGTCTAAAGGTCCAACTACAGAATACGGTCTCATGTGTCACTACAAATCTGGTTAAACCAAATGTACTTGCACCAAGAAAGTATGATATAGATGTTGAACCTATTCTCCCTCGCAATAGGAACAATAGAAGTTTGTCTAGGTTATCTCAGCATCTTAAGGAAAGTGTAGATACACTTCGTGAAATAGTGGAAGAAGCAAAGTTGAAAGACCTTTAGATAGATCACTCGCATTTGCTTGCCGTTACACTAAGCATTCTCAGGAACTATTAGAATATGTGTTTGGCACCTGTCCAAAGGTCTTCAATTGGAATTTTTGTTAGATATGCACCGAGCAGAAAAGGTTACAGAATCTACAACAAACGAACCCGACAAATCATGGAAACTATTCACGTTCAATTCGATGAGCTGACTGAGCATATGGCTCCTGTACAATCCAGTCTGGGACCCGCTCCTAACCTGTTGACGCTTGGACCTATCAGTTCAAGGCTCGTACCCAATCCTGCTCCTGATATACCATATGTACCTCCCACAAATAAAGAATTGGAGATTTTATTCCAACCTATGTTTGATGAATATTTTAATCCATCGGGTATCTGTCAGGATCCTATTCTTAATGTAGCACAAGACCCGGTCATTCCTACAGGTCCATCAGTGTCTATTTCTATTGATCTTGACGCACCATTGGGAAGTCATATATCATCACCACTAGATCATCATTTCTCTTCGGTACATCATGGTGTAGCAGGTGAGCAATATGCAAAAGTTAATCCGTTTGCTGCAGCTGATCATGAACCATTTGTTAATGTGTTCACCCTATATCCAACCTTTGAAGCTACATCATCTGGGGAAATCATGATACCTGAACCCAACCAATCCACTCTACCTCATGAACATATCCGGAAATGGACAACCATCCTCTACTATATAAAGAGGATAGGCGTCTAGGTTACAATCGAACCATTCATAGCAGACTTCTCCAATGAGAGTCTAGAAATAGCATAGAGTGTGTGTTTGTGTAGTAGTAGTAGTTAGTTCTTTATTGTGTTTAATAAAGAAAACCTTATTAGTAACATGATTGTGTTCTTGTTCTTTATATTCCGCTGTGCTTATCAATCATTGTTATATTACCCTAGTTGAGTCCAGATCTTGGATCCTACAGTTGGTATCAGAGCCTCGTGGCTCTCGATCTAGGGTTTAATAAGGTTTTCTTGTGTAATTTATTTTTCTATTATTATTATTAAAAGGCAGCAGGGTTTCTCCCCGAACCCTAATTCGTGTATGGCAGCAGATCGTATGATAATGATGATGAAGCTCAATAAAACAAGCAGCCACGTGACGAGAGGTGATGTCCCACTAATTGACAAAGCAATTTAAAAGAAGTAATGAAACATGATCATTGTGAAGATTCGTTGTCATTTATTGCTTGCGTTGGGCCATGAGATGAATTTAAATGAAGATTTGTGTCGTGTGGAATTAATATTATCACTGTTGTCGTTATCTATTGCAAACAATCAAAAGGGCATTGTCATGTGGAGCTTTATGATTCGCTGGCTGAAAGAGTCACGTTTTCAAAACAGAAACTACGAAGTTTGACTCATGATGGTCAACAAATGAGTGCGTTAATTCTGGCTTTATGGTTCCTACTGGTCTGTTTACGGTTTCTTCTGCTAGCCTTGTCCGATTTTGCTTGTTTATGCTGCTAGTATTGTTCGATATTGGTCCTCAGACACCCTTGGATCTTGAACAATGATGTCGGTGTATATTCGTTTTAAGAGATTCAGTTTGATATAATTCTGTTGGAACAGTTACGGCTCTTACAAATATTTTGGGGGGCCATAGGATACCATACTGTTCATGTTTTTGATTATCACAAATTCGAATGATCATAAAGGCATTGGTTGGTTTCTGTTGATCCGTCTGAGCTCAAGTGACTATCGGCATTGCTGTAATCGCCATGCATTTATTGATTTCAAGAATTAGATACAAAAGGACATTTTCTTACAAAGCATATTGGCTATTAAGCATGTCTTTTTCACTGAAGGAAGAGATGATCTATTCTACCGAGTTCATGATTCAAAGCAGTGGTTAGTATATTTTTTAGGGGGAGTTATGTTATAAATACTTAACCATCTAAATGCTCACTTACAGGGGAGGTATACGAGTTGCACAAGACCACTTATTCGATGATTACAAAAGGGGAAGAAGATTTTGGGGTGCAGCTGATTATTTGTGATGACGTGTTTGTAGCATTATTCTTCATGCAGGTTGTTTTAATATCAAATAGGGGAAGATTGTTGGGATTAAGATTGAAGCTTACAAAAAACTATTAGACGAAATGAAAGAAAGAAGAAAACCCCAAATGAAGGCCAAATATATGTAATAGATAGATTTGTTAGTAAGCTAGGTTTCATAACATCCTTTCTATATAAAGAGGATAGGCGTCTAGGTTACAATCCAACCATTCATAGCAGACTTCTCTAATGAGAGTCTAGAAACGCATAGAGCGTGTGTAGTGTAGTAGTAGTTAGTTCTTTATTGTGTTTAATAAAGAAAACCTTATTAGTAACATGATTGTGTTCTTGTTCTTTATATTCCGCTGTGCTTATCAATCATTGTTATATTACCCTAGTTGAGTCCAGATCTTGGATTCGACACAGAGGTTAATTCGTTTGTTGTAGTTGATCCCGAACCATTTGTTAATGTGTTCGCCCCAGATCCAACCTCTAAAGCTTCATCATCTGGGGAAATCATGATGCCAGAACCCAACCAATCCACTCACCTCAATGAACAATCTGGAAATGAACCGGACTCTCATCCTTTTGATAACCATTATTGGGAATCCTCTTGACCGGTTATCCACTCGGAAACAGTTGCTACAGAGGCCATGTGGTGCTTCTATTTTCCGTAATGTCTAAGTTCGAAACCGAAAAAACTTCAAATCTGCGGCTACTGAAGACTGCTGGTTTTAAGCCATGCAAGAAGAAATCTATGAATTTGATCGATTGGATGTATAGGAATTAGTACCACCTCCAGACAGTGCCATGATTATTGCTCTCAAGTGGAATTTATAAGGTGAAACTTGACGAGTATGGTGATGTGTTGAAAAACAAGGCACGTCTTGTAGCAAAAAGGATTTGCGTCAAGAAGTAGTCTTGGATTTTTTGTGAAGATTCTTTCGTCCCGGTTGCTGTCTTGAAGCAATCTGGATATTTCATTGCCACATGCCGCCAGCATATAACTCATGACAGTTCGCATCTATGGTCGTGGAACTGGCATTCTTAAATGGCGAGTCAAAGACAGGAAGTCTATGTCCACCAACCGAAAGGCTTTGTTGACCCAGAACGTCCACATCATGTCTATCGTCTGAAGAAAGCACTTTACGGGTTAAAACAGGCTCCCGGGCATGGTATGACACTTTGTCAAAGTTTCTCCTGGCACAAGGATTCTCCAAGGGTGTAGTCGATCCAACCTTGTTCATTCGGAAAACAAGCAAACACACTCTTCATGTTCATCTATATGTTGATGAATCATATTTGCTCGACGACACAAAGATTGGAATGGTTTTTCTAATGAAATTGAGTTATAAATTTCATATGTCGTTGATGGGTCAAATACATTTTTCTTAGCTTACAAATTTCTCAATAATCCTAATGGGCATTTTCATTAATCAATCTAGATATGGCAAATGAGATTTTAAAGTATTTTGACTTCATATAATGTAAAACTCTCAGGGACCCCTGTTGAGCAGACAAATATCGCAGCATGATTGGGTCCCGATGTACCTTCTCAGCAAGTAGAACTGACTCGGTATTTGCTGTGTGCATGTGTGCTAGATATCAATCTGGGCCCACTAAAAAGCACTTTGAGGCAGTTAAAAAGGTCTTTCGGTATCTCTAAGGAACCATCAGTATGGGTCTTTGTTATCCGAAAGACACCGCCATGACACTAACAGCATACGCAGACGCAGATCATGCAGGTTGTCAGGACACTCGCAGAAGTACATCTGGCAGTGCTCAGTTCCTTGGTGATAAGTTAGTCAGCTGGTCATCAAAGAAGCAAACTAGCACGTCCATCTCGTCTACAGAGGCTGAATACATCGCGATGTCTGGTTGCTGTGCCCAAATCCTATGGATGCGGTCTCAATTATCAGATTATGGCTTCGCTTACAATCGCATCCCTCTGTACTGTGACAACAAGAGTGCCATAGCCCTCTGCTGCAACAACGTTCAGCACTCCAGGTCTAAACACATCGACATCCGACATCATTTCATCAGAGAACAAGTGGAAAAAGGAGTGGTTGAGTTGTATTTCGTGAGGACAGAGTATCAACTGGCGGATATATTCACTAAGGTGCTGCCCAGAGAACGATTCGAATTCATTCTCCCAAGGATTAGCTTGAAGTGTATCGAAGCCCGGAGACACTCAAAGTCTTCAGGATGATCAGGAATGAGTATCGACTTGCGCTGCAAGTATCCTATGTAAATATGGTAAGACCTTAAACCCCAAAAAGAAAAAATACAAAATAACAAAACCATCAAAAATCTATAAAAATCAGAAAATAGAAAATGCCAAAAATAGTTTTCTTCAAGACATGTCTGCCGTTTATCGATAACATTTACAGTCATTCAATAATGACACGGGTCTTTAAATGAAGCTCAAACGGAAGTTTAAACCTTTCAAAACATGTCTTAATGGATTTTAGTTATTTAAGGACTGCAACCCGCTTTTCAAAATGAGGAAAGCACGTCACCAAAAGGATGGTTGTTCCTAACAATAGGTGATTAAGTTCTCCTGGACATGGATTACTTTATATCCTTGCAACCTCGATCTAATGTACGCTTCAGTGTATTAATTTTTTTGTTTAGAAGAGGTAGTCTTCTTTTATCACTTATAATTTTTCGTCTATGATTCTTAAGAAATTTATTTGGATTTACTGTGGTGGTTTAATGTTGTCTTTTAATAAATCAACTGGACTTGGATTTTTCACTAAAATGTGACACTCATTCATCGACTTACTTTACCTCTTAACTAGAAAACGGGTCATTGATTGAGGGGGAGAGTGGTTTTCAAATTTATGACGTTTAACGGACATTTAAACATATTGTATACATAACTAAGAAAAGTTTGGTTGCTAACGGGATTATGGTTTAAGGGGGAGTTAAACTTGTGTTAACTCAAAAAGACACAAATGTGTCAATTATATGCAAGTATAGGGTCTTAAATGATATTTGCTAATTGTTCTCTAGACTTATTATACATGAAGGGCCAACTGTGTCATTTTTGCAAGTTATACAATCTATTAGTTGCCATTTTATAGAAAAGTAAAGTTGAAAGAGAGAGACCATTTCTGCCAAATGTTGAATGTGTAGTTCTAAGTACTAAACGCATCACTGGAGTTGTGACTTGGTCTCAATATATGGTTTAAGGGGGAGTTAAACTAATGTTGACTCTAAAAGGTTCAAATATGTCGATTATGTGCAAGTATA
This sequence comes from Tanacetum coccineum, assembly GCA_026074375.1. Classification (NCBI taxonomy): domain Eukaryota; kingdom Viridiplantae; phylum Streptophyta; class Magnoliopsida; order Asterales; family Asteraceae; genus Tanacetum; species Tanacetum coccineum. The sequence goes on along the minus strand of BQNB010026626.1, from coordinate 24,548 downwards.
GGGTCGTAAATGCTATTTGCTAATTGTTCCCTAGACTTATTAATCATGAAGGACCAAATGTGTCACTTGTATATGTTATATCAAAAGAATAGAAAAGGTGAAAGAGAGGGACCATTTCTGCCAAAATATTGAAATATCAATTAGGTTTAAAAAGGGGCTGAATGCGTTTTGACTTAGTCGACAAATTCAAAACCTTTCTCAAAACCTTTCATCTCTCTCGGCTGCGTTTTCACTAGATCCATAAAGTTTGTGTGTTTTTCGTTCCTAGGTATCATTCATTCCATTTTGTGCATCACTCCTACATGAATTATCCATAATATCTTGGCCTAAATTGCATTAATTTGTGTGTCTTTAGGAATTTCGTGCTCTCGCATCATCAAAATCTTGGTTAGTGTTTCAAACTTTGTTTTGATAGCTGGGATATCATTAGATTATATAATGGATTAGATGTAATGAATAGATTAAGTAATAGATGCATTAAAATGAAAGGTTGAATCTGCGTTATAAGAGGTTTATGTTGCGTTTTGATAATGGTTCTTGATTGCGTTTTGAGTTCGTATTCATGTTGCGTTTTGGCTTAGAAATTTCTTGGTTGCGTTTTGGTTTGAAGAAATTTAAAATATTAAAATAGTAAAGCCCCCATTTCGAAAAAAAATTTAAATGGTTATGTTTTGACTATTTTTGAATATTATATCTCTTGCGTTTTGATGGCCGCGTTTTGAGTGTTGCGTTTTGACCTCACTGCATTTTGATTTTGGCTGCATTTTGCACATCTAGCTAATTGCGTTTTTAAATGGCTGTGTTTTGATATTATCTTATAAATCATTCATTGCGTTTTGAGTTTCTAAGTGTTGCTTGTCCATTGCGTTTTGGTGTGATTGCTACTTGCTTGATTTAAATCTTGCATTTTGCTATTGTAAAAGTGTTCACTGCGTTTTGTCTTGCATTGATTGTAAACTGCCATTGAATCTTGTGATTAAATCGGTGTGTCTTGTCCTCTGTTTGATGAGTTAACATCCGTTGATTCAAGAGTTGACCAAACTCATTTTTCTTATTTTTGTGTTTAAGGTGATGAAATGATATCCTAACATATATAATCCATTAGTTGCCATTTTATATCAAAAGAAAAGTAAAGTTGAAAGAGAGGGACCATTTCTGCCAAATGTTGAATGTGTAGTCTAAGTACTAAACCCTCACTGCGTTTTGACTTGGTCAAAAGTTCAAAAACCAAGTCAAACTTTAGTCAAAACTCTCTCATCTCCCTTTTCGAGCCCTCATTGCGTTTTACCAACTTCCAACAGATTGTGTGTAGTTCGTGCCTAGGTATCAATCATTCTATGTTGTGCATCACTCATACATGTATTATATATAATATCTTGGCCTAATTTACATTAACTTGTGTGTATTTAGGAATTTCGTACTCACGAATCAACCAAAATCTTGGTTAGTGTTTCGAACTATGTTTTGATTGCTGGGATATCATTAGATTGTATATGTAATGCTTCTTAGATGTCCCATTTGCTTCCCCAATCTCTAGGCTAGATCCTTGTGACATTCGCAAAAATAAGTTGACTTTTTAGTCAAAATTGGGTGCGTTTGATGTATAGAAAGGCTGTTAATTGGTGATATTGTGGTCAATATGCATAATGGATTAGATGTAATGAATAGATTAAGTCATAGATGCATTAAAATGAAAGGTTGAATCTGCGTTATAAGAGGTTCATGTTGCGTTTTGATAATGGTTCTTGATCGCGTTTTGAGTTCGTATTCATGTTGCGTTTTGGCTTAGAAATTTCTTGGTTGCGTTTTGGGGATTAGATCGTGATTGCGTTTTGAAGATTTGATTCTTGATTGCGTTTTGGTATTCCTGTCATGATTGCGTTTTGATGATATTATATGTGGTTGCGTTTTGCTTGCATGTTCTGTTGCGTTTTTGATTATATGATGCCAAACAGGTTCAAAACACAATCGTTGCGTTTTGCTTAGAAGAAATTTTTAATATTAAATATTGAAGCCCTTATTTCAAAATTTTCTAAAATGGTTGCGTTTTGGATATTGTTGAATATAATAATCACTGCGTTTTGATGGTTGCGTCTTGATGATGGCTGCGTTTTGATGGCTGCGTTTTGAGGACTGCGTTTTTGACTTCACTGCGTTTTGAAAATGGCTGCGTTTTGATACTTGCTTATAAATCATTCATTATGTTTTGAATTTCTAAGTGTTGCTTGCCCATTGCGTTTTGGTGTGATTGCTACTTACTTGATTTAAATCTTGCATTTTGCTAGTGTAAAAGTGTTCACTGCGTTTTGTCTAGCATTGATTGTAATCTGCCATTGAATCTTGTGTTTAAATCGGTGTGGCTTGTCCTCTCTTTGATGAGTTAACATTCGTTGATTAAAGAATTGACCAAACTCAATGATTAACACTATAGCATGATCTTAGAGTCCCTTTCCCTTGGATCTGGTGCATACATGCTTAACTTCTGAGCATCTGCTCACATCTAACAATTCCTCTCTGCATGTTTGTTCCTTTGTGATTGTGACTGTGCAGATACAATGGCTGATACTGAACATGCACCCGCAATGGCACCACCTGTTCGTACTGATGAACAGATCATGCCACGCATACGTTGGGTGCCAATTGGGAAAAGCAACTGCTATCTGAATGAAGAAAAATCTCAACCCAGCCCAATTTACAAGATTGCTGTGGATATTCTCAAGCAAACAAATTTCTTCAGAGCTTTTACAGCTTCATCAACAATACCGGCTATCTATATTCAACAATTCTGGGATACTATTTGCTTTGACAGTAAAGCCGGGAGCTATAAGTGTCAACTGGACGAGCAATGGTTTGATCTCACTAAAGACACACTCAGAGACGCTCTTCAGATCACGCCAGTCGACAACAACCGGGCATTCTCTCCTCCTCCAACTCCTGATACTCTTATTGAATTTGTCAATGAGTTGGGGTATCCAAAGGAAGTCATACACTTGTCTAATGTCACCACTAATGACATGTTCCAACCGTGGAGGGCACTCACAACCATTATCAATCTGTGCCTTACGGGAAAGACTTCTGGATTTGAAAGGCCAAGAGCCCCAGTGCTACAGATCCTCTGGGGTGTCGTCAATCGAGCTCACATTGATTATGCTGAAAGGATGTGGGAAGAATTTACTCAGTCCATCCACAATTTCACAGAAGACAAGAGGAATCTGGCACAACATACTCAGGGAAAGAAGAAAGCGACTCTCATTATGATCCCTAGTATCCGGTTCACTAAGTTGATCATATTTCACCTGCAACGGCTGCACAACTTCCACCCAAGACCCGAGTCTCCACTCCATTTGCCTACAGAGGAACCTGTACTAGGTAATCTCAAGTTCAGTGCTAAGGGGACTAAGCGAGAAGTCTTTGGGATGACTATACCGAATGAACTCATTAATGATGTCATTCGAGGATCAGACTATTACGATGCTTATCTGAAGAAAGTTGCAAAGCATCAAAGATATCTGGCGGGTGAAGAAGTGAGTGAACCTGAATCTCCTGCACCTAAAGCTGCAAAACCTACCAAACCGAAGTCAACCAAGCAAGCTAAATCGACCGATCCTAAAGCCGCAACTAAGAAACCAAAACCTGCACCGGCCAAGCCTAAAGAGAAGAAACGTAAGTCGGTGTCAGAATCGTTAGAGGCCCTACCACTAGCCAAACGAGCTAAGGCGGGGAAAGTGGTTAAGAAGAGAAATGTTAAGATTTCTAAGCAGTTGGTAGATGAGTTCATTGACGAAGGGGTTCCTGGTGCTAAACCCAGACTTGAAGACACGGAGGAAGAGATTCTGCTAAAGGTTCTGGAAGAGAGCCTAACGGATGCTTATCCAACTCAAAGGGGTCCACTTCGTCATGTGGTTTTCAGGGAAACCGACACTGGGAAACTCCAACCACTGCCAGAGGTGCCAGGAAAGGGGAAAGATAAAGTAGGTGAGGAACAAGCGGCCCAAGTACTCCTCAACCTTCAAACTCCAAAGAAGAAGAGCCCGGCTGAACAATACATATTTCAGAGACGTTCTCACGTACCAACTGAAACATCAGGTCGTGAAGACTCCACGTCCTTATATGTCGAACTAGGTTTATCTGGTAGTGACACAGACTCTAATGAGGCCACGCCTCCAGTGATCAGAAGCAGGACTCAAGATGAAGGCCAGGCTGGATCAGACCCTGGTAAACTAGATGAAGGCCATGCTGGACCAAACCCTGATGATGTTCCTGAATCTCAACCTTTACCAACTCCTAATGTTCTCGCTAGACCAAACCTTGAACACTCGGATGTTGAGACCACTATTGCCTCCAGTCAACCACAACCTGAGCATATGGATGAAGGCTTCACTGCCACGGCTTACCCTAACGTTCAGGAGAACCTAAAGCTGACAACTAATGAACAGGAGATTCCCGAGGAACCTGCAAGCTCCATAGGGACGCTGTCTTCTCTTTAACAACTAGGCAAAGACTTTAGCTTTGGCGATCAATTCTTCAATGATAAACCATCGGATGCCGAGAATGAGAAGACGACAGCAGACACTGAAGTTAAATCGATGGTGTCCATCTCAATCCAGCAAGACACCTCTGTCATCCCTCCTATGACGTCACCGGTGATCGGTCCCGTGCCTAGACCTGATTCTCCCAATGTTCATTGGCCATTACCAACCACCACAACCACAACCTCAGCAACAACAACTCTTCCACTACCACCTCAACCACAACAAGGTCCGTCAGATCCCATCATCATCAAACGTATGGGTTAACTTGAAGAGCTTATCGCGAATCTAGTGGAAGAAAATCAAGCTCTGGAAGAACGTTTAGACAAGCAGGGTAGCAGGATCAACAAGTTAGAAACTATGGACTTACCCAAAATGATCAGAGAGTAGACGGTGTAGTTTATTGATTCATAGGAGATTGACCGAAAGATTAATGAATCAGTTAAGGAGGTGGTTATCTCATCAGTAAAGCATGCAATGAGAGCTCCTCTTCATGCTTGCTTCAAGGATCTCCCTACGTCTGACATGAAGGAAATTCTGCTCTAACGCATGTTGGAGGAGAACTATGACAAGGGACATGCTGACCACCGAGTAGCATATGAAGCACTGCAGGTCTCCATCCATCGTGATGAATGTGAGGACTTTGATGTTGATAAGGCTCAGGAGGAAACTAAGAAGAAAAGTAAGCAAGATTCTCCAAAGACTCCGCCTGGGTCGCCACCTTCACCACCACCTCCTCCTCCACCACCATCAGGCGCATCAGGGGCTTCTGGCACAACCGGAGCCTCCGATTCTGCTCAAGCTCCTCCTCCACCACCTCCGTCCTCATCTACTCATCAGGGAGATCAGTCAACAAGCACCGCGGCCCTAAGTTCCTCAAAGACAGCTGCTTTAGCTGAATACTCTGCTTGGACAACGACTGACACCCGGATTAAGCCTTCAATTACAACGATTCCTGATGATCTTTATATGGATGATGAAACCACTGCAGATGAACAAGCATATTCTAGTGGTGAAGAGGTAGGACGTGATCATATTCCTACAGTCAACTTGAGGCAGAGTTGGTGGAAACCTCTCACTGAAGATCGACCTGCTTCTCCGGAACCTGCCTGGACCATACCGTCATCTGATTTGCCTGTACCAACTAACAACTGGGCCTCTGCTCTGAAGACTACATATGTACCACCACCAGAGAACTCATTACTTGCTCAGACCGGTGATATCGCGACATTTATGGATTGGTATTGTAAACGACAAGGAATCTCTGAACTCACTCCTAAAGACCTAGAAGGCCCTGCATATGAAATTGTCAAAGCCTTTCATCCCGATGTAGTTCATCTCCAGTTCCAGATGGAAGAATGCCACAAGCTTCTCACCGATAAAGTGGATGATGCAATTCTAAAGTACAATGTTAGCAAGCCACTTCCACTTGGTGGTGAACCAGGTCATATTACCATCCAATCTGACTTCTTCTTCAACAAAGATCTGGAGTATCTTCGATACGGTCGCAAGATTGGCAGACCAGCCTTGTCTATCTCAAAGATGAAGGCGGCTTTCTATCCAGATGTCGGCTTAGAGCAACTGGTACCTGATCAGTTCTGGATTGAAGAGGAGTGCAAGTATGACATCGCTGCGATGTATGGAATCTCTCACTGGTGGTTTCAAAGACAACGATTCTACATTGACAGATTCTCTTCTGAAGGAGACCGCAGAGCCGTCCGAACTCACATGCGTATCTTAAGTGTCGTCCGAATCGAAGTCTTCTCAATGTATGGGTACAATTACATGAAGAAGATCATCCTTCGTCGAGCTGATCTCAAAGAATATGTCATCGCGGAAAGGGATTTCAAATATATGTACCCTAGTGACTTTGAAGATCTGTACTTGTTAAATCTTCAAGGTCACTTGAACCATCTTTCTCCCGATGACAAAAAGGTTCTCACTACTGCGGTCAACCTCTGGACAAGAAACTTGGTTATCCGACAACGCGTAGAAGACTTTCAGCTGGGGATTGAGAGTTACCAGACGCAGTTAAATCTCACCAAACCTCGATGGGATGCCACCGGATTTGAGTTCAAGCATGACTACACAGTCATAGACTCTCCAAGGGCAGTTACATTCAGAGACAGATACGGGGTGCAGATGATTATGAGGTTCAATGAGATCCACAAGTTCAGTGATGGTACTCTACAACAGATCGATGAAGCGTTGGACTACCGAGTCAAAGAGTTCAGAGTCAACAGGACAAATCCAGGGATGAATACAAGATTTTGGACGAAGAAAGACGTTGTCAGAAGCAAGGAGTTCATGTTCGCTATCCAGAAACGGCTAAAGACACGACGTATCTTCCGGAATCTGGAAAGCTTTGTTGGTGGAAGGATTCGAGAAGGCGACTACCGGTTGCTGAAGAGAACCGAATGAGGGGTAGTATATCTTATATGTTGTTGTAATAAGTACATTATTATGTAGTGACTAAAACTGTAACTTAGGCTTGTACATTAAGGTTCACTTTATATTTCATATCAGGATATTTAAACCTAAAACACTTTATCCCCAAATTTTCCTAACTTAAATCAATTGGAGACCTGGTGTGAAAATCTTAACGGATTTGAAATTTTGCTCGGGGGAGAAAAGGTGATTTTAATTATGAAAAATCATGATATAAAATATGATCTTTTAAAACTCAAGGGTTGGCTCCTTTTTATATATTGTGCTAAAACCTTTCTGGATATCGATGCAAATTATAAGGTGGGGAGCGAATGGTATATGATGGCTATCGTGGAAATACCTAAGACCGACCCTGTAATCAACTTATCAGGAGTTATAAGGATGGTAAGGTTAGGTACTCGCTCCCACGATCCCGCCAGAACCGGAGGGATCTACCCAGGGACAACCCACTAGTTAGTGTAGAAGTCCTTAGGTATGATTACAAAAGGAGTTATGTGAGAATAAGGGAATAGTGCGGACTGAGATAGAGCTAGTACTGGAATAAACCCAACAAGGTACTAGTAATGAAGTCTCGGTTTAAGCACTGAAGGGTTAAAGAATGAAAAGAAAATGTTAGTAAGGGTGAAAAGAAAGCAGCCCTCCTTAAACATTAGGCAGAAACCGGGTCAATACATATGCTGTCAGAATCACATGATTGATTGCTGATATTGAAGACAAGTATCATGGGATCCCAGTGACACGCGTACAACAACCCTCCCTAAGCTACTCAAGATCCCTCAAAGGATTCTTGTTTCATTTCTTACGGAGATCAATACAATTCTATCGTCTTTCTTACTCCGAGTTAGTCGATATTGAAAAGGTGGCAGTCCGCTACAGCCTCCGACCACTAAAACCAAAAAATGCACTATTGAGTCTAGAGCCTTGAGATCATCCAAAAGTCTTGTTAGGACACTTATCCATATTAATGCGCTTGTTTCCTCACACACTGTGAACAAACAAAGTCAAAGGATTTTTTAAGAGTCCTTCGCATTATCCTCGTGGTATTGCCAGAACATCCGAGTGATACGAAAGTACTCACAATGAAGACGTAAATCCTTCTAGAGCCAACATCAAACAAGCTCTTGGTAGGTAACATGTGAGATCCACTATGGATTAAACTTGTGACAAATGGAAAGCAACGATGGTGTGATTCTTTGTGAATCAAACTTGTTCCAGGTTTGAGAATGACTCGAATCACTTTTAGGAAAAACCTCTCGATGTGCTCAACAACTGATTTTCTAGCACATCGATTGTGAACTTCTTTCAAAACAAATGTGTTTCTAATAAAATTTGATTTTATGCTATCAAACACTCTCGATGTGTCACAAAATACTTTCTCAAAGACAGTAATTAATTTAATCAAATTTTCTCTTTAATCGGTAAGATAGTAACTAACCGATTCACTCTTATCGTGTTGTCTGCTTTGAGACGTTCCGATACAGAGAACAGGCAAGTATGGAGACTTTGATGGTTACACATCAGATGATCCGATACTTAAACTGGAAATCCTGTCAAGGAGATTCGTCTTAAGATGAATCTACCTGATCACAGATTGGTCCTTAAGATCCGGAAGGTTAATCCAACCAGACTCGGGCGAATGACAAAGCCAAATTCGTCCACATGCTTTATTGCTAACTGTTTTATTACAGGATCAAGTTATGGTGGAAATGGAGATACCTCGTTCCAGTGGAGTCATTCCATAACCCCATGACTCACACTAATGTATTCATTCAAAGAACACCATGATAACCAAAGACCCTAACAACACAGCTTCACTACTCTAAAAACTCAATTTTCATTATCAAGAAATTGTGAGCTGCAGGTCGGAATTGGTCACAACGTCACATGATAGGCAATACTACTCAACAAGGATGATCAAGAGATTTATAATGGATGATGATCTCAAAGAAAGATCAAAGATCTCACAAGCCTAAAGGGACAAATCCTGAAGTTCACTACATAAGGTACAATGATCTCAAAGAATGAAGAATCAAAGACTACGAGCTTACATGAAGAAGGTCGAAGAACTAGGACATGTATTTTTTCAAAATTGTATTTTTATGGGGTGACCTCCCTTGGGGGAGATTGTTTAGATTATGAAAAAGACTCTTTTTCCTCTCCTTTCTTTTGATTTTCTTATTTTTTTTTTCTTATATATTTTTTTTCCGTCACCCCCGTGTATTGTTTAGTATAGCAAAGCTCGTAGTTAGAAAGTAAGTGTATGACTTTCGGTATTGGGCCGGGTCTTTTACCTAAGTGTTAAGCCCATACCCAAGCCCATAGAGCTCACAAACACATGTATATAAACCCCTTTCCAGCCATGGGAAGGGGTTGGTTGTTCTTTTTATCACATTTCATGCTATTGCATTTTCTCTCACTAGAAACCTCACTTTCTCTCTCTAGATAATTAGCCAACCCAATCATCCATGCTTGTGTTATGATATCCAATATACTACAACAAAAAAGGTATGTCGGTAGATAATACGAAATATAGAGGTATGATAGGTAGTTTATTATACTTAACGGCAAGTAGGCCCGACATCATGTTTAGTGTTTGCCTTTGTGCACGCTTTTAAGAGGATCCCAAAACACTCATCTTGAAGCAGTTAAACGTATCTTATGATACATTAAAGGCACTATGCACTTAGGATTATGGTATCCTAAGGGGTTCGGTATATAAATTGTAGTATATGCCGACTCTGATCATGCGGGAGATTATGTGGACCAAAAAATCACTAGCAGTATTTGTACGTTTATGGGATGTTGTTTAACATCTTGGTTTTCGAAAAAGCAAACCACTTTTGCTATATACACTACCGAAGTAGAATACGTAAGCGCCGGAAAGGCATGTCAACAAGCACTATGAATAAAACAAGCTCTCATCGACTACGGAAAATCATGCCCTCAAAGACATTCCGATCATGTGCGACAACAAAGGAGCCATCGACATGAGCAAAAACCCCATGCAACACTCGCGTACAAACACATCAAAATTCGTCACCATTTACTTCGTGACAACGTTCAAAAAGGAAATATTTCTATTGAAAAAGTTTCGTCGGAAGACACAACATCGTAGACCATTCCTCACTAAACCTCTCAAACGTGATCCGTTCGACTACTTGCGTCTATGCCTAGGAATGATGGAAGAAATCGACTAAACATCTCGTGCTCCCTTTAATAGTCACGTTACTATTAAATTCTCGTCTTTAAATCATGACAATTTAATTATTTCATCCGAAATAATTAAAGTATTTTTAACTAGCAAAAAGTTAATTAAAATGTCACTATTTCGCCGAAATCCATTAATTAACTCGGAATCCTCTCATTCTTACTTTTATTAAATACATCTCGATAAGTTTTGATTACTTAATTATTTTATCCGAAATGCTTAAGTATTTTTAATTGGCGAAAGCAAATTAAAACGTCATCCCTTATTTATCAAAAACCATTAAAAACTGAAAACCCAAAATAATTCGTCAGATGGCGGAACCCTAATTGATTGGGGGCTGGAAAATTTACATGGGCCGACCTCCAATTGATCAGGGGCTAGCCATCTGACAAAAATGTATAGTTCTTTTCTTTTAAACTCAGAAACAAACACACTTCTAAAAACTGCTACTGCAGATGACGAAAAGAAGAAATCCTAAACATCAAAATACAATTTAAGAACTCCATCTCAAGCAATATTCACTAATCAAGAACATATACATCATCATTCACAACAAGAATTGTAAGTATCTTTACAAACTCCTTCTCCCCCTCAATCATTTGTATTTATGTTTGTGTCACTAGAATTTAATTTTTGCACAAATTTAAAATTGGGGTTTTTAAATTCTTTTTGTGTTCTTATGAAATTAAATGTAGAATTATGCAATGTATAACTACTATAATTCCCGTAGATACAGGAATTGCAGATTTATGAATGCTTGATCCCTACAAAAAAAAAATTAGAAATCCCAATCAATTTTTCGGAAAACTTCTCACAACTAGGAACTCATGAAAAATATTTTTGTGCATTGTTAATACCTTCTAAAAATATTTTTCATGCATACACGATGAACTTGTGATTGTTGCCGAAATATATAATCCAATATATATTTTTCGACACACTCGATTGAGCATAAGTGAATAAAAGGGCGTTTGGATTATTTCATAGGTTTTCATTTTAGAGTCGAAATAATCGTTACCCCATATTTGTTGCATGTAGACACACACTAGGTATCAAATTTCAACTTTTTGATCTTATAATATAGTTGTAACTTATTCCCGCTTGTTTAGAATCGTCATGACTCACATTTTTCAAGTTGAGCTTGAATTAACCAAGAACTATATTCCCAAAATCTCAAATGAAACATATATTCCCAAACACTTAAAAAGCTTAATCCAAAATCTAAAATCTAGAACCATTCACGAGGGACGTGTTGCTCATCCAACATTCTTAAACCAAGATGACATTGAATCCATGTTTAGAGCTATAGGCTTTCAAAAAATCTATAACATAAAAGAGCTCATTCGTCCAAGGTTCATTATTGAATTTATTCTCACTTTGAAATTGTAAGAAATATGGATCAATCCATTTTTGTAAAATCCTGGGCAATAAATATGATATTTTCATTTACTCTTGAACATTTTGCCAATATTCTTGGTATTCCTTGTCAAGGTCAATGTGCCTATTCGGAAGAAAGCTCTATCGATTCTCTTAAAAATAATCAAGAAATCGATGGTCTATACCATACATTTATCCCTTCAACAAAACAAATTAAAAACTCCATTCAAACAACTCCAAAGTCATACTACAAAAACACCTTACAAAACAAAGTTCATAAACTAGAACTTCATGCCGACATGCAAACCTAGGATGAAATTCTTCGACAAAACGTCTGAAGCCTAGGACACATTTGTTATCACATCTCTGCCTCTTCTTGTCATATGATGTATTGCATTATAAACAAACAACCCTACAATCTCGCCTACTTCATTGTCAACCAGATGTCATGTGTCAAAAATCAACCCGACTCTCCAATGCCATATGGCATGTTGCTCACTCGTCTATTTCGTCATTTAACATTTGTCCATCCAAACCTAAACAAAACCAAATATCCAACCTTCTCCCATGTCATGGCTCTAATGAAACATTACGAAGATTACTTTGAAGGTCATTAAGAACCACCTAGTGAGGATGAAAGCATAAGACGAAATTAAGCTCAAAGTAATCACGGATGATAACTTGTTACTAATATTTTTATGATTGTAGTTTTATATCTTTCTAGTAGTAGGAATGTTAAGAAACATAGTTTTTATTATAATATGTCGTATAATGCAAAATCTCTGGAACTAATATAGATTTCATCACTAACTTAAATGCTTATTAGTTGTGTTAGCTTGTTTACATTTAATATGTGCTTGCATGATCATTATGATTATGAGGCATGCAGACCCGTGCGTTGCACACGACTTGTGTCAATTTTTTTCGCATGGAGTGCGTATATTGGTCGCTTGCATAGTGATTTTGTAAAATGTTGATGCCTTTGTTTGATGGGTTATTACCCATACAATTGTAGTGGGGTATTTAAGTTTGACGTGAACATTTGATCACTGTATAAAACTGCCGTTAGGAGAGCGGTAGCTAAGTTGGGCACGCCAATTTGACCGTTGTGAATTAGTTAATTGCTCACTGCTTAATGTTGGTGTAAATTGTTGAGGTGTAAGTATGATGGTGCATTGAATTTAAACGTGTCGCTTGATGTTTAACTAAATAGTTATAAGATAAGTTGAGTTTCTCGAATAAATAAAAAAATAAAAATTCGAACTTTTGATTTCATTGCATTGAAAGTGGTTCTTGGTATCCGTGTTAAATTTAGTGTAACCATGCATATAATAATGTTAAATACGTAGAAAAAGTTCTTACCCTTGCATAAAGAAACGACGACTTTTGGACTTTTGTTTCTCCCATGAGTTAGACTATTTTTTGGACATTGTGGCGACTCAAGTACCCGTGTGATGCATCGGGCTTGTTTTAGCAACATTCTATAGTTTTTTGAAATGATTGTTATTAATCGACGGCATTTGGCTATAAAAGTGTTTCGTGTCAGCTAATGTAAATTGTTGGCTTATAAACAGAACATGTTTAGAATTTCTTTTAATGTGTCTGGGGAGTGTAGATATAACTACTTAGTTGCATGTTGCACTCTAGAATAAGACTTAAAAAGAAGCAAAGCCAGATGCATATAATGTAGCTCACCTTAAAAAGAAAATATTAAGCCAATTGTTAATAAAAAAATTTGAGACTTCCCCCCTTGGTGTAGACGCGCATCTAAAAGTAACCTTCCCATTTCAACACCCCTAGCAAATACACATCTGATGTATATTACAATTTCTGACATTATATATTTGGTGAGGCTTTAGAAATACTAACTAATTAAGGACAAAGGAATCTCATGAAAGACAACAGTTAATGTTTATAAAAGATAAGAGCATGACACATCTTGTACATTAGTTATTGTTAACCTGCTGCCAAAGATAAGAGAATGACACATCATGTACATTAGTTAACCTGCTACCATCTAAGCTAATATTGCTTACAAAAGATATTGGTTATAAAAGATATTGCCTACAAAAGATAGAACCTTAAGATATATGTTTTCAGTTGGAACATCGTACAGCTTCTTTGTTTCCAGCCGGCTGTAGGCGTTGTTTACTCTTGGTGTTTTTATTTTTTCTTGCCTTTGTTGTCGATGGTTTTTTTCATTTCTTGAAACAAAGTTTTGCAAGCCAATCTTTTTTGCAGTCCCTCTTGAATTTTTTTCAGCCCAAAAGGCAGATTCTTGTTTCGGTGAGGTTAGCAGTTGTTGAGTTATTTATGTGTTGTTGGCAGATGTTTGGTCGCTTGTTTAGGGCGTTAAAGTATGTGTCATAGTCATCAGATCAGGATTCAGTAGCGGCAATGCCAACGGCCTTAGATCGAACGTTGCATCTAAATGTGTACACCTTCCTAGATATATGTGGGCCGAGACTGGTTCTGGAAGATAAGTACAAAAAAGGAAAGACAAAAAAAAGGTAAACATAGCATTGGGAGCTGATTCAACTACTAATGATAGCTGAATTCTATATTACCTAAAGGTAAAGAATGTGGACGTGTGGCACGCGTTTGTAAAATCCGCGCACTATTGCATCAGTCAGTTGCAATACCTGTGAAATCTGTTCATTATTTGGCAAAGTAGGCTGCTGAGAAGGCCTCGCCCTGTCCCAACAGTGTTGAACTTCAGAGGCTGTTGCCCCATGGCCAACTCGAGGGGCTGAAGCTCGATGCAGAGCCATTTAACCCAAAGTCCAAAGGTCTGAAGCTCGATGCAGAGCCATTTAACCCAAAGCCCAAAGGTCATTACCTTTGTGCTTTGGGTCAAATGGCTCTGATTATATTTTTGAAATCAGCATCTTTGACACAAACATAATTTTACCTGTTCTCGACCCCAACCTGAACATGCAATCCAAACAACTGGAAAAACAACACAGAAGACTACAGAACTTGTGTATAATATGAATTTAAACTAAAACCAACATGCCGATCACTGTAACCCTCCTGACCCATATTGACCCAAAGATAGTTATTTATATTTTGGGAATTAGCAGCTTTGACGCAAATATAATTTTACATGCTTCCGACCCAACCTTAGTACAAAGGCTAATAAGTAGTATTGTTAATAATTCCAAAAAAATATAAAGTTCCGTTCAACCTTTTTCAAATCCAATTATGCTGCTTTGGGGACAGAACTGGTTTATGCACTTTGCTTATGCCGAAAAAATCTGAACTACTTGTCTGCTTTCATAAAAGGCGAATAACCTATGCTATAGTTAAAAAAACATATCCGGGGATGGCTTACATTGATCATTTGACGAAATCCTCCAGAGAATAGAAAAGCAGTTTTACCACTTTCCTTTAGAGTCACACCATCCACATAAATATTCATAAAAGTAATAGAACTATGTTCACATATAACGTTAGTTTTTTTTTTTCCCAAAAAAAAATAAATAGGAATTAAATTGGCATGTGCGGCAATTCACATCTTCCAGTTCCAAGATTTTTAATAATCATACTAACAATAATAATAATTACAAAATAACTTACGAATGGGTCAACATATGTTCAATAGACATCATGACATACGCGGGAAGTTTGAATCCTGCCTGAAAACTACAAAATATCAGAAAAAAAATAAGTAGTGCAACTAATACATACTTTCTGTCTTAAGAATATATTTAATGCATACATGAGACGTATAAGATCACTTATCCAAGATTATTTTGGTACAACAGTAGGTATGAATCAGTGACAAATAAGGCTCAGGGCTACGAATACTAAAGCGGTGCTAAACTTGCTATAAGCAGCCCAACGTTAAGGGAGCGTTAATGTGTGTACCGTGAATCTAATCCAACAAATAATACTTTGCACGACATATTTTAAAGACTTTGTTGCATATATCGATACAAATTAAATACTACATTGGTTTTTCTTGTGGCTAACTCTTTGATTAAAGCTGGGGATGGACACATGATCGTAGTAATAATCACTTTTACTTATACGCTCAAAAGTAAATATTTATGGATCCTCGTACATGATAAATTCATTTACCTTGGCCTAAATCGTACTTGTTTTTCGCTTCTCTCTTCTCCAATTCCCCCTGGATGCGTGTCTCGCAATCTCCACTTCCTCATTGGGCTGCAAGTTTTCTCGCTTCACCACACCATCTTCAAAGTGCTTCTTTAGACCTGATCCAATCTGCAAAAAGCATAACAACCAACAATTTACCAATATACATGTACAAAGATGATCAGGAAAATAATTTGCAACACGTTCCATATAATGCATAGCTAATTGTACTATTATAACATAACTTGTTACTTAGTCCTTCTTACCACTATAAAATATGTTCATTTTAATGAAGACTTCAAGGTTATGCTTGAATCCTTAATAAGTAAACAAAAAATCTCTTTCAGGGAAATAATACGTCTCATCAAAAGTATGCATGCATTAGAAAAGTTGATTACCTCTTTTTCAAGTTGGGAAAAAGTTTCCTGATTTCAGTTTCTCTAATAACCATAACCAAGCTTATTTAGGTTTCCTTAAGAGATAATTCATGCAAGAACAATTCAACGGTCGAATATAACATTAGCTCGATGTAGTTACTAATTACGACCTGTGTAAACCATCAATGTTACGTATAAAAGATCCCAAACACCTTTTTTTAAAAACATAATGATCATATAATCATACTCAAAAGACTAATTCAAAAACCTCTTATAAATGACAAAAATGTTACCTTTGGATTGCTCTTGAACAAAAACATGTGAATTTGAGCTTAAGGATTGCTACATTATTCCTCCAACAAAGCATGAAACAAACTGTAATATCAATTTTCTTCTTACACATTACATCAAACACTTGGTGAAGTCCTATCATCAAACACCCGTGTATAAAAAATATCATAAATTTGACTTTTGTATTAAGAAAACTAAAAAATTAAAAGATGCTTAGTTTCAATTCTAAAGACAAACCTCTTTTTCCTTATCGTTTTCTCCCGTGATCAAGTCCGATTATCTTTTCTATAACAAAAGATCGACAAATAAATTCCAGCCAATCAATAATAAACTAAAACCCCTAATAAAAACCAAAACCCCTAATCATTTTTATATAAATCTAACTTTAATACACATAAATTAGGTCAAGAAAACACACCTGATGATTTTCCAAATGCAATAGGACTGAATGAACACATCTCACAACAAAAATCAAACAAAAAATGTATCATCATTTTTTGAAGAACATGACCAAAAGATTTGAAAAACTCACAGTGATTTCATGTTGATGAGACAGATATGAGAGACACGCTATAGCATCCATTTTCCCCTAATTTACAAAATCAAAATAAAAGAAAAACACATAAAATCGAGTTTGGTTACTTGCATCTGAAAGTTATAATGGTGAATTGCAGCTTTAAGATTGGTTTCTTTTGTTAGTTGTAAAAATACGGCGTGGATTGGAACCTGTAGGCTTTTAAACATACATTCAAGATGGGATATCTTCTTGAGGGCTGCAAGCGGGGCATCTGGAGGGTTGTCAAAGAACGTAACTGCAGACCTGTTATTACTATATGTAATAATGTAGATTGATTTGTATTCTGTGGCAATAACCCCAAACCTGTTTTAATTATGTAATTATGAATTAAGATCATTTGTATTCTGTGAGGAAGAGAGGAGTTCGATTATGGGTTGGAAGCATTTTAAAGTTAACAACCCACATTTAAATTAAGGGCTGATCTTTTAGTAATTATAGATAGTATTAAAATGCCTTGCATTGTTGCTAGTAATTATTATTAATACTATTATATGCGTAGTTAAGATATAGTTCTGGATAGCTATAAACATAGGATTTGCTGCAAAATTGCCACCTAAATTCCCACTTTTGTCACAAAATTTGGCAAAAAAACAAAAATCCAGACAAACCTGGGGGAATTTTGCATTGCGGCGGCTCCCCTAATCTCCAATGGGAGGCCCCCTGGTGATCTATAAGGCGGCCATACCGTATTAACTAACGGGGGCCGACCACTGTATGACAAAAAATACACAGTTTATTTTTTGCTTTTCATCACCTCCTTCATAGCCCCAGCTATACTTACCTAAACTTCACAAACATTATTTGGATTTAAGATTCTTAACAAACTTCATACACCCTAAATCACCTCTTCCTCCAAGTATAAAATGGTTCTCATCTCCATTTTTCTCATTATTCTTCATCTACCATCTCCAATGTCATCCTCTCAAAATCCTTGCTCCAAACTATCCAAGAAATCCAAAATCTCCGTAAGGCCTATATGGAGAAAAAAATTGAACACTTGTCATCCACAACACGGGAATGACGTTGAAACACCCACACCAATTTACAAGCCTTCATCTTCATGTAATGAACCTCAAAATGAAGACTCTCCAATAACACACTCAAACCAATTTTCACCTCGGCCTCACTCACTTCCACTCATTGATCCTTACATTGCTAGCATCCTACAACCTTAATCTCCACCACCACCTCAAGGTGAAAACCAAACTCAACCTCAACCACCTCTATCTCCAAGTAAAGAGATGCTTATTGACAAGATCAATCAACTTCGAGATCTCTCTAATCTTTTGGCAATGCACCTTCAAAACCATACCACGAATCCTTTACCACCCCCCTAGCCCCCCCCCCCCCCCCACCCATCCATGCCTTGCATACCATCACTTTGAACCCAAGTGGAAACATTTTGTTGGCTATTTTCCTTATTGTTCATTACCAACCAAACTCAGTTATCTCCCCTATGAGAAGATTTAACTTTGGTCAAATATACTCCTAACGACCATTCCCACCACTTCAAGTTCCTCATAAACTATACCCGGACAACAACAACTTTCGAACCAAATTCACCTCACCAAATCCAATCGCAAATAAACCCCAAACCTTTTCCAACCCAAAACTAAAATACTCTATGTTTAGTTTTTATCATTTCAAATAAAATCACTATCCATTTTCATGCAAGTTCCTATGGCTCTCTAGGGAACCACTTTAGGATAATTTTATTTTTATGAATGATGTATTATCATGCTTTTAGCATGATTTTTTATATTTTAATGAGATGTATTTTAAATTTATGTGTATTATTATGTTTTTGAATTAATTTTTTAGATGATACATATTTTTATGATTGATTGATTGTTTTATATATATTGTTGTGGTGCTTGGTTGACATACATATATACCGTTGTAAGCTATCAACAATAGTGCAAATTATATTTGGCTTATCATTTTTGAAGCCATGTTTGAATATTTTTTGTGACAACTTCTCGTCGTTAGAAATATATATTGCACTTGTTTTTCTAACTCGTTTTTGTAGCAAGTCACCATAGCTCGATTCCTTGGTGCTCTCAAACGAGGGGGAGCACACATCAAAGGGGAGAGTTTATTCTGTTGAATTTGTTATTATGCATCAACGAACCCTTTTTGATTCTATAGAAAGGGGAGGGAGAAATGGAATAAAACTCACTAAAAACTAGCTTAAATATAATTTAACATTTAATGAATTGAGATTTTGTAATCATCAAAAAAGGGGAGATTGTTAATACAAATAATGTCTGTTAGCCGTGTTTTTATTAAAGTGATGGTCATTAAATATTCCTGAGCCTTGTATAAGAAAAGCTTAGTTTACAGGAATTTATCTAAGCTAATTGGGTCTAGGTGTCGGGCTTAAGTCCATTTGTATTAGGTCCGGCCCAATAGATACATAAGAAAGCCCACAAGGCTTATCCACTCTATGTACTATATAAAGCCCATCTCTAAGTATGAAGAGGGTGTTGCTTCTCATTTCTTTTCTTAGTGCAAGTAACTATCTTTTTATTCTTTGTTCTCTTCTCTAGTTTTTCTCTCTCTAAATATCTTTTTCTTATTTTTTGTGTTCCTTGGTGAGAAATTGATATCATCTAAATGTGGTATCAAGAGTCTCAGTTTGGTGTTTAGTGGTTTCATTGTGGTAAATTTATTTTAGACTTTATTTTCGTTTTCTTATTTAAGCTTATTAGGAATCGACTTATTTTGTTCATTGAGCCTACGGCTTGGTTCACTGTTATGATTATTTTAATTCAAAATCAATGTTATCTACTTTCTTGGTCTCAAAGGTTTAGTTTATTGGGCTAATGTTTTCGTAATTTATTAAGTGGGTTTCTTACGGTTTATTTTTCTAGTTATTTTGCATTCTGCTTAAATTTTTTCTTTTTCTTTACTTTATTTTCTATAAAGTTTATATCCTTTTCTACAAAACCATAACAATAGCAGTTATAACTCGTGGCTTATATTGTGGCTTTACAACTTATTTCAAGTTTTTCATAGCCTATAAGACTCGGCTTATTCTACTAGTTTTTGAGGTATTTGCTTATTTTCAAGTGATTATTTGAGCTTTTTGAGGTTGGCTTATTGTGGTCCACGTTTGAAACATCCAAGGTGTCATAGATCCATTTTTTAAGCAAGGAAGGACGGTTTAAGTTTTTTTGTTGGTTTCCATAGAAGACAAACGCAAGAACTGTATGTTTTTGGTTTTTTTATCAAGGACACCGAATTCGCAACTCTCTTCATCAACCGAATCTGCAACTCTTTTGTTAACAGAATTCGCAACTCCTCAAGCATAGACGAATTAGCAACTTGTGAAGTAACCGAATTAGCAATCTTTAAGAGGGCCCGAATTCGCAACATTCCATTTGTATCCGAATTCGCAGTTCCACTCTTCATCTTTCGAATTCACAGTTTTCTTCATCATCCAAATTAGCAATCATGTGAAGGAAACGAATTAGCAAGTCCTTTATCAACCGAACTAGCAACTCTTTAGTAGGAAACGAATTTGCATGTCCACAAGAACTAATCTATACATGTTTTAAGTATTTTGGGTTTTTTAGTTTCGAGTGTCGGTCAACTACGGGACTTATAACATATACCGTTGCGATCGTGAACTCGTTTCGATCATCGTGGTATATTAACATTGAACCGACGATAACTGTACACCTCCGCGCGACAACATTCATAATCGTTGAATTTTTTATAATTTAAATGTAGAAGATAAAGAAAATGGTGGGAAATTTTTAATTATTAAATTAAAATTAGATAATGACACATGCAGCCCCTGAATTTTAAGTAAATTTCAAAGTTTGTCGTTTGTTGCATCATTAACCTTTTTGTTGAAACTCCTTTGCACCGTTAGTCCTTACAAGCTATAATTCAACCGTTAGCCCTCCAAAGTGAACCAAATTTCACCGTTAGTCCTTTTAAGCTTATCAAGCGTTACAAAAGCTCACGTTTTTCAATTTCTACAACGATTTCAACCACAATTAATCATTGTTTCACAATTTTTTCTTGATTTTGTAAAATCCTGTAAAAGATTCTGTTTCTTTTCTCGGTTTAAATCATAGATTTGTAAAATCCCGTGAACATTAATTGTTTTCAATCCACAACAACAATCACTTTACCCACTAAAGATCCTTGTTTATCATTTCACATCACTTTTGCAATGTTGACTCAACAAGACATTTATGCAGCCGGTTCCGAAAACTGCCCTCCTATGCTTAACAAAGAGAACTATGTTCCATGGTCATCACGTCTTCTTCGGTATGCTAAGAGCAGACCTATTGGAAAGTTAATCTACAATTACATTATAAATGGTCCTTATGTTAGATGAATGATTCCTAAACCAGGTGATGCAAACCATGTGGTTCCTGTCAATGAAACCTTTCATGAACAGATAGATGATGAACTCACTGAGAAGTGAAAGCTTTAAACGTGTCAAAGCCGTGATCAAAGCCAATTGTCAGACTATTCTTCTCGGTCTTCCCGAAGACATCTATGCTGATGTTGATAGTTGTGAAACTGCTCAAGAAATCTGGTTATGTGTTCAACAAATGATGAAAGGGTCAGATATCAAAATTCAAGAGAAAAAGGCCAAGTTGTTTAATGAATAGGAAAGGTTTACTTGCACTGATGGGGAATCGATTGAGTCTTACTATCATCGTTTCTCAAAGTTGATGAATGATTTCAAGAGAACAAAACATCTTTTAGAAAGATTCGCCAGTAATCGCAAGTTCCTAAACAACTTACAACCAGAATGGAGTCGACATGTTACCATTGTTCATCAAACAAAGGACTTGCATACGGAAAATTACACTCAGTTGTATGATTTATTGAAGTACAATCAAAAGGATATAGATGATCTAAGAGCTGAACGACTTGCAAAAACACATGATCCACTTGCACTCATGGCAAATTCCAACAATCCTTTCAACTATCCAGTGT
Organism: Tanacetum coccineum; assembly: GCA_026074375.1. Lineage (NCBI taxonomy): Eukaryota > Viridiplantae > Streptophyta > Magnoliopsida > Asterales > Asteraceae > Tanacetum > Tanacetum coccineum. The sequence continues at coordinate 2,675 of BQNB010026626.1, read as the reverse complement.
TTCACCAAGATCAACCATCACCATGTACCTACATGCAACAACCACAACCCAACAACAACAACTATAACCCACAACCATTATTCAACCAGAAACATGCAAAAACCGATGCCAAATCTCGAAGACATTACAGATCCCACAACCACAATGAACATGGCACTTGTTCTAATAGCTAAGGCATTCAAACTAAACAACTCAACACCAACCAACAAAAACCAGAGAATTTCATCTAACCCTCATAATAGGCAAATTGCTCAACCGGGTATGAATATGGGTCAAGACAGACAGATACAGATTGTTGGAGGAAATAGTGGGAATCAGTTTAGACAGTATGCTGAGCAGAATGTTAGGAATCAGAATGGGTATAATGCAATACAGAATGTCAGGAATCAGGTTGTTCAGAATGCAGTTCAGAATCCAGGTGTTCAGAATGTTGGAAATCAGAATGGGCTAATTGTTGTTCCAGGGATTACTAATCAAAATCCGAATGGGAATGGTAATGTTGTAGCAGCACGGGCTGAGGGTAATGCTATTGGGAATAATGGTAATCAGATAAGGTGTTATAACGGGAGTGGATTGGATCATCTTGCTAGGAACTGCATAGTCAGACCAAAGAGAAGGGATGCTGCTTATCTTCAGACACAGTTATTGATTGCTCAAAAGGAAGAAGCAGGAATCCAACTCCAAGCTGAAGAGTTTGATTTGATGGCTGCTGCATCGGACCTTGATGAGATTGAGGAAGTCAATGCAAACTGCATTTTGATGGCTAATTTGAAGCAAGCATCGACATCGGGTACTCAGACTGACAAAGCTCCCGTCTATGATTCAGACGGATTAACTAAGGTACACCATTATGACAATTGCAATAATAATGATATATTCAATATGTTCACTCAAGATGAGCAGTATACTGAGCTACTCGAGCCCATTCCTGAACCATATCAAGTACAACATAATGATAGTAATGTTATTTCTGAGGTTTCTAGTGTGGAACAAAGTGGGAGAACAGTAGATCAACATCCTGCAACTGTTGAGGAAACTCGTGCTTATTTTGAATCATTATATAATAATTTGGCAATTGAAGTTGAGAAAGTCAACACGGTCAATCGCAAGTTGAGAGAAACTAATGCTGATTTGACCACTGAGCTTGCTAGATATAAAAATAAAGAAAAGGGTCTTGAAATTAGTCAAGAAAAATATGACAAACTTAAAAGGTGTTATCAAAAGTCTGTTTATCAAGAGAAATGTCTTACAAAAAAGATAAATGCACTTCACTTAAGTTCAGGTAAACAAATAACGACTTTGAATGAGGAAATTTCAAATTTAAATAACCAGCTTTCAAAATAAAAGTCAACTGTTTCATCTCTTCAAGAAGACAAGAAAAAGTTGAAGTCTGATTTCAAAATATGCGAAGATGAGCTTCTTGATAAACAAATTCAACTTGAGAATAAGATAAAGGAATATTTAATAATTTGCTTAAAACGGGTCAATCGATTCAAAAGATGAACATGCTTTCACCTAAGCCAGACTCGTTTTACCACATAGAACAGAAAATGACTTTGGGTTATCAAAATCCTTTTTATCTCAAGCAAGCTCAGCAGAAACAACAGAGTTTGTATAATGGCAAAGTTCTATTAGAAAAGCATGATCCTCCTGTTGTGTATGATTCGGAGGAGACGCTGCAACTTGCTCAAGAGAGTCGCAAAAAAAATGAAACAATTGAACAAAGAAATAAAACTAGCAAATTATACAAAGATTAATCATCTTTCGGGGGTTTTTGTTTCTCAAACGGCCAAGTCACGTGAAGGGTTGTATTTTTCAAATACTTCTAAAACGGCCAATGTTTCTAAATCAATTTCTATACCAAATAAAGAGTTTTCGGATGATACTACACCAAGTGTTGCACGAAAATTCCTAAATGAGGTAAAAAGCACCATTGTGACTCTTCAACGTGTTGTCAAACAAACAATGACTTTGGATATACATAATTGGTCTTGTTTTGTTCACCAAGAGATTCACAAAATTGTAAAAGATAAAATTTTCCCTATCGTTAACCAAGTTGATGCTAGAGTTCAAAATTTCGAAATACAATTTTTGAAAGAAGCAGCCAATTTTGTTCGAGACTTCAAATCTCTTGCAAATAAAGCTGATGAATCTCTTGCTAAGCACAAGGCTTTGGAATTGGAAATTGAATGTCTCTTGAGAGCAGTTGTCAGTCAGAATATTATGTCTATTATGCAAAGTAATTCTGTTGTAGATACATCAAATCTCCAAACTGAGCTTGAACGTACAAAAGAACATTTTGAAAATTGTATCATTAAAAAGGAGAATGAATATGCTAAACTTTGGAATGATTGGTTCAAAAAATGTGAAGAATGAATATGCTAAACTTTGGAATGATTGGTTCAAAAAATGTGAAGAATGCAAATATGATAAAATTTCGTACGATAAAGCTTATAATGACATGCAACAAAAGATCGAACGATTGCAAGCTTAGTTGGGAGATCAAAAGGGTAAAAGTAAGGATACTCCATGTGTATCAGATACCCTTGATCCTTTGTCTCAGAAACTAGAAAATGAGAATGTAGAATTAGAGTTTCAGGTTTTGAATTATACCAAAGAAAATGCTCATCTTAAGACCACATACAAGAACATGTATGACTCTATCAATGTGACAC
>BQNB010026625.1:0-58420 GCA_026074375.1 Tanacetum coccineum | reverse complement strand
CAACTACCTTATGAATCATTTCACTACCACATAATAAACTATTTCGTCGCCTTGCATAAATTGTTTCCATGGTTAATTTTTAAACTATTTTGTTATCAATTCACAAAGAATTTATTACCACATCATAAACTCCTTACTATTACATTATGAAATGTCATGTGATTCTCGCGAAAACTATTTTGATACCACATCATAAACAATTTTTATTACCATATTATAAACAAAGTCGATGTCATTAAGAAACTACCTTACTATCGATTGATAAACTATCATTTTATAAACCATTTTACTATCGTCGACAAACTATTTTACCATCGTTAAATAACTAACATTTTATAAACTACTGACAATCATTTTATGAATACCTTATGAATTACCTTCTTGACATCTTATATACTATTTTTCAATCATCTCAAAAAGTACGTTACTATCACCTTATGAATCATCTTGTTCTCACCTTATGAAACTGTTTTTCATCACATAAATTATTTTACTATCACCCCATGAGTCATTTAACTGTTGTCTTGTAAACCATCATACGATTCTTGTAAACCATTTTACTGTCATCCTATGAATAACCTTACATCCACCTTATGAATCATTTTGTCATCTCATAAAACCTTTTTTGATACTTCTTTATACATAACACTATTTTGATAAAAATGAGCATCGCATCGTTAGACCTCAAATATACATAGCCTGATCACCTATGTATAATTCAGGAAGGACCATGACATCTTGAGAGTAGTCACCATAAAACTTTTGCCAAAAACTAATTTCCTGTTTATATCAAATTTTGTGTGCGTATTCATAAAACGTGTTTAACACAAGGAACCAAGCTAATAATCATAATAACTAAGTAAACTCTTACACCATCTTATTATAATGCCGACATCATCTTATACCAAATCTTAAGCTAAAAATTCGAAGACGCGTCGTTAGCCACCCTAGGGTAATCCGCCGGCAAGTTTAACCAGCATAAAGGAATTGAAACCCACACCTCTTCACCAACACCACTCCGGAAGGCAACTCAATCTGGATTTCGAGATGAAATTCTTATAACATGAGGAGACTGTAACAATCTGCATTTTTACATCTTTTTACGTCAATAAATATTCAACTATCTATTTTAAACTTTTACGCGTTCACTTTTAATTTTTAACGTTTAGTTAAATCGCGTAAACTAAAAATCAGCAATCAATGTAAACCAACATCAAACAAATAAAAGTTTACGTCAAACAAGTGTTATATTATTTTTACGAAGATAATTATTAACTTTTCATATTTTATTTTTATTGGTTACGTAAAACGTCTACGTTTCGCAATAAATTACATTTAGACATCCACGGAAGCACCGATACCCATCTATACTCAAACAAATACCCACTTTTATACCCAATACCCAAAAATTAAATCATTTCCTACCTTAACATACTATATGGCCGGTTATATGCAAGTAACACAAGAATAAAACACTTAACACTCTACTAGTATTCTTATTAATGTATACCTTCCATTCACTTACCAACATAACCATAAGTACATTAGCCATAAATAAAATGTCCTCCCATCCTAGGGAGGAGGAGAGCTCTTACACATTGGTAACCTAAACCACCCTTTGATCACATGGTTTAAGCTATATTGTTTCCATAATACTACTACTATAAAAGGAAAGCCTTAAGTTAATAAAACACACACACTCATTTCTTGCAAGTAAACTCTTCATTTTCTCTCTTTTTTCTTTTATACCTCACGGCTCCAATTAGTAAACAAGAAACATTCATAGTTTTGATTTTAACAAGGGTATAAGCATACAAGTATCATTAGGGTGATAATCGAATGGGTTTCAAAGGTGTTCCAAGAGTTAGGGTTTGTAAATCAAGGGTTTCTAAAAAGGATTTCAGGTTGAAGAAATTTAAGGTTCTTGATTTGGGTTTACATCTCATTCACTCACACAAGGTCCATATTAATCTTTATACTTTAATTTGATTATTTCATTCATATATACATTCATATTTATTATTTAGTTACATCACCACTAATTATTTTATAAAGTTTATAAAATAAAATGATACATAATCACATTCGAACTCAAGAGGAAATGGTGTTAAAATACGTTATAATAAAAAAAACATATTTTATTTGATGTTATGCAAGTGTTAATTAATTTATAAAATTTATAGATTAATTAATGGTAGCAATTTATTTATATAAAGTATATAAATAAATAATTATGGAAGACATTATACTTGGACTTTGGAAAATTCATGGACATATATATTTGAGGACATAAAGTATACCAAATATTTTTTATTAATTAAATTAGAAGACTTATGATAATTTAATTATGGCAAAACTTATTAAAATAATTCATAAAACATATAAATTCGAACTAACTGAATATTCTATGAGATTTCGACATTTTATAAATTTAGAAAGTATTTTAATAAAATAGTACTTTTCATAAGGATACTAGATCTATAAGGAACTCAAAAAACAAAGCTACAACGAAAAAGATATGAGTTTTGCAAGTTTAAGTTTTATAAAAATAATTTTATAAACAGTTTACTGTTCTTACCTCGACATAGATTTTATAAAAATCTGTGGATATTTTATTTGAATGGATATTCTCGCCATGATTCCAAATCTATAAAGAACGCTAAAAACGGAGTTAAAATGAGTAAGTTATGAGTTTTCAAAGTTTACGGAAAAGTATATACAAATTTCAGTTTTTTTAAACTATAAAAACTGTGAGTTTTTCCTGCAGAAACTATAACGTGATTTTGAGGGCCTTCGAGTCCGATTAGGCCAAAGTATAAAACTACAAAATTGTTCAAAATGACGTTTTACGTTGACCTTAAATTTTTCATAATTTATCGACGTATAGATATTTAATTAGAAATTATAAAAGTTGTAAACTTTTATAAATAATTTTCTACACTTTCATAAAAATACTACAAAAGCTTTTTGGAATTTAAAATGTAGTTTACGAGTGTTTTCAGGTCCGTTTGGGCTATAAAAACCGTAAAAAATAATGTAATATTACTTATATAATATTTATAAACACTTTTAACTTTATAAATATTATTTTATAAAACAATTAAACTATTCATATAATATCATTATATAAATACTAAAAATATTAAATCAAGTATCATTAACAAATAATCAATTGTTGGGCAAGGATAAAATTTTTACAAATACAAATACTTATAAATTTATTCAACGAGTACGATTTAAATATTATTTCATCTCTAAATTTAGACAAAGACTTTTAGGTGGTGATTTAACTCTATAATAATATGTTGTTGTATTTATATTAAATACATTATACTTATACGACCTATATTTAATTATAGCCCCTCTTTCACTTGTTTTACATTTACTTACAAGTCTCGGGGGAGAATACATGCTCGTTACAACTTGTTTATATACTCTTTTACATACTTGTTTACATACTTGATTTTGTAGCTCGTTTACATACACATTTACAAAACTGTTAAATGCTCATTACAAACTCATTTAGATGATGGATTACAAACTAGGTTACATGAATGTTTACAAACTCATTACATGATTGATTAAAAACTTATTTTTATATCTCACGGTGAGATACAATACTTGTTTTTACTTATGGATGCATCAACTTTACTTTTACTCGAATGATTACTGATTAGCTTAGGTTGCATGAACTGTTAATTACTCAGAGGGTAAGCGCGAATGTTATAAAATAGATCTATTTGGGGATTGACAACCCCCGTTCGGGTGATTAGCTCTCACTAGTTCGAGATCGAACTAACGAACTTATACCATGTCGGATCACGACTGGCTTGGAGTCTTAGGGCCAGCACAACATACTTATGAACTCTTACCGTACCTTGAATAAAGTGGCATACTGATAAGTCTACGTCGCAGTTTCATGAACTTAAGGGTAGAATCGTAATCACACATGGTGACCATTGTATGTATTACAATGGTCATGCACACTTTACAAAAGCTTTGGTCTAACTATACTTAACTTTTTGTGACTATTATAAGGATTGAAATGGTTATACACATCTTTGATTCAACATTCATACTTACATTTTGTGACTATCATAAAAGGTTGAAATGGTCCTATGTACTTTACAAATCTTTGATTCCAACATTTAACAACGCATTTTGTGTGGTTCGTGTTTACACGCATTTTAAAAACCTATATGTTTGAGTTTATTTGTTGCAAGTCTTGTATGGATGAGACTTGTAACACAGTAAATTTGTATATATAGTTTTTGTGAATTACGTTTATACTTACAAAAACCTATGAACTCACCAACTTTATGTTGACACTTTTAAGCATGTTTTTCTCAGGTGAATTAGATGCTTGGCTTACTTGATGTGCATTGGAGTCCAAACTTTACATGAATACTTTTCAAACGACACATTTAGAGGTCGTTCTCTCCTAGCTTGTGTAAAGATACTCATGAAGTAACGCTCCCGGACAATATTCCGCTGCGACCCAAATTTGGGGGTGTTATAGTTAGTCTAACTATAAGTTAAAATGTTAAGTTATAAGTTTATGTTATGAATTGTTAAGGTGTAGGAAGTATTGTGGCCATATAATAAGAAATGATACTTGAAGGGCCATTTTTACTAATAACCCAAACTATTTACAGAATTTAGATAAATATCTACCTCCTTTGACTTTTTTTGACTTATCTAAAAATGTGTAGAAGTCTCAGAGTGTATGTTGGTTCGGTTCTAGCAAAAGAAAAAGATAAGGAAAGACTAGTTTGGGAGGAAATTGATCAAGAAGGTGTAGCGTTCAATAGTTTGAGCCCTTGTCCTGTTCTTATTCAAGTAAGTACTCCTATCTTGAATTAATTAGTGAAGTGGTGAATTAGGGTACATGTACCCAATTTGGAGGTTTGGGGTAAAGAGTGTTTTAAAGTAAACTTATGAGGTTATAGTAATTATGGGTTAAGTTATATTGATTAAATTAGTAATTTTTGAGGGTTTTTATAATAAAATCAAGATATGATCATATGATAAAGGGTGCGTTCTTAGGGTTATAATAAACCCTTGTTATGGCTTAATGTGATGTTTATTATTTGTGATGATTCTTGTTTAGGAACCAAAGGTTGATAATGATGATGTTTTTAGTTAAATTATCTTGGATGTGAGGTAAGTAAAATGGTAGTAATGTGATATTGTATTGAGTTTATCATATTAAGTATTATATGTATGTGAAAGATTATTTAGGGGATTAGAAGGCCTTGTCTAGTATTCTTGGATTAAGATTAGAATGAAACTAGTTTGGCATAACTAGTTTAAGAGATTAGACTAGTTGTCGAACTAGTAAAGGTATGTGATGCTTGTGTTTGTTATAGAAAATGTGATTAAAGTGCTTATGCAAGTCATAGTATGGTTAAGTATTTTGAAATAGTATTTCGATGTATATGATGCTTATATAGATGAATGATGTATAATGCCATGTTATTTATCTTTTACTTACTAAGCGTTTTGCTTACGTGTTATAGTTGATATGTTTTGTAGGTTCTCGAGAAGAAGGTAGAGTTTTTGGTAAAGTCCTAAGACTAAGGATTGGTTTGGAAGTGTTTGGATTTATATACAAGCTTAGTACTAGATATAGAGTTCCATCACGTTGAACCCCTAAGTTTATTAGTTAAGGTTTACCTTACAAGGTTCTGTAAATTTCTTTCAAGTGTAAAGTTTTCTAAAGTTGTCGAGTTAAAGTTATGTTATAGTTTGGTGTTATAGTGTCGTAAAGTGGGTCAAAACGGGTGTTTGGAAAACCCCATAAAGTATATGTTTATGGTTATTTACACCACGAGTATTTATGAAAATGAGGTAATATATTGTTATAGAGAATTATGCAAAGTTTCATTGATTTTTGAGTCTTGGAATTTGATTTTTCAAAAATAATGCAAAATATAGTCTTTTGTTATTTTCTGCAGTGAGTATATGATCATATGCAAATTTCAGCATATGATTGCATCAGACTCTTTGTAAATGGCACATGACCAGCATATGACCATATGGGATTTTTAGCATATAGTCATATGGTCCCATCAAAAAGTTAATAAAGGGCATATGGCCAGCATATGACCAATATATGACCATATGGAATTTTATTATATGGTCATATGCTCATGTCAGTTAGAAAAAAAATGAGTTTTATTCAAGATTATTTTCCATAGTATTATTTTGTTTAATAAAAATTAATCCCGTGGCCTGCGAGAAGACGGATCACCCGCCATTTTGAGTAATGTAGTCTAGTTTTTATGTAAAAATAATTCTTAAGGAGTGGTTGTTTATAGATTTTTTGTCAGTTTATTAAAGAGTTACAGAAGGTCTGTTATAGTCAAGTCGTTTCCACGAAAAGTTTTAAATTTTGATTATTTTTAGTCAAATCAAGAAAGGGGCGTTTCAAAGATGTCCCTTTAATTCATCATTTGAGATAATGATGAGTCATACACATATTATACCACGGACATTAAAAACATCCTCGTAACCAAAACTAGATCTTACTTGCTCTCGCACCCCTCAAATTGATTTCAACCTATGTGTGCATGTGTGTTTTTTATTTATAAATTTAAATGGGTTTATAGTTCGGGTGTATACCTTTGACTTCATCTCATCGTTTACTTCTAGATTTGGTCATTGCAGTTGCAACGGAAATTTCATTATTGTATGTGTTGTTAAGGAAGAAAATGGGTTAACCGGAGATATTAAACATGAACACTTGTTATCCCAATACTAAACCGTCTTTCACAAATCACAAACACATATTTAGTAGAAATCTAGAGAGAGAAAGTAGAATGATTATAGAAAGAGAAAGTAGAATAATTGTAGAGAGATAAAGGAGTGGAAGGATGTTTATTTCTTGCAAATGGAAAATGATAAGCAACCAACCAACCACCTCTCCATAGAAAGGAGAGGTGTATATATAGGGACACATGACCTATGTGACACCTAGGTTACATGGAGTTGAGCTGGGCTTGGCTTTGGTTAGGCTTTTGGCCCGTAACACTTATAATATTATATTAAACCTCGAGCCCATGTAAATAGATACAAAGTTCCTAAAATGTAAAGACTCGACTCAATCTATAATGACATTTACTTTCTTTGTTTGACTTAATATTTTGAGGCTAACAATCTCCTCCAAAGTAAATGTTGTTATATTTCTAAAGTTAGGTCATTAAAATTCATTGTCATTAAGCTCTTGAAGTCTCGGGTCTTGGTCTTGATCTTTGTTATAGTAGACTTCGTTCCTTCATGCTTTGTGATCAATAATCTTGAGCCTTTTTCATTGTCTTTCGACTTTGTCCTTTGTTTCGAGATCTTTTAACCTTTCCTTGTTGTAGATATACTTGATAGTAGTAACCGGCACTTTAGTCTTCATTTGGAGACCGGTACTTTCTTTCTTGAACATCCTTGAATCGCCTTGTTCTTTGGACCAACATGCTCATACTTTGCATCATTTAAAAGATAACAATCTCCTTTAAAGTACCAATTGTCTTTTGAATCTTGGGGAAGGTCTTTGTCTTTATACGTTCTAAGCTTTCTTGATTTCTTGAACTTTTGATGCAAATTGTACTTAACGTTTTTGATGTGATTAATACAATTTACCGGGGTAACCCTTTACCCAAAAAAAATTATATGTCTTTGAAGCTTGAGTATGAGCATAATGGCGAACCTATGTGGGGACCAAAGAGGGTGGTGTCCCTCCCATAACTTGAAATACCATGTTAAAAAAGTAGTCTACTTTTGTGATTTAGTATAAATTTTACTAGTTTGACCCTTTTAAAATAAAGTTGTATACATTTTGGCCCTCCCAAGAAAACCAATGAAGCTTCACTATAGTATGAGCATGTGGTAATGAGTCTGACGGTGCTGGAATGAGGTAGTTACTCTATCGTCTAAACCTACATTTATAGGGGTTAGCAATAAACAACAGATATGGACGAATGTCTCATCGAAGTTCGTCAACGTTAACCTCCGGTTCTGTGAGGACCGTTTCACAATATTATATTGTACTTGCGTCATTAGGATTCGTTTCATGAATGAATCTCCTTAACAGGTTTTCCAATTCAAAGTGTGGTTTTTCTAGAGATGACACGTCTGGAGATGCTAACGAAGCTTTTTAATATTTCCCCCCCAAATAAACTGTTCTACAATCTAGATTCTCTTACAGTTGATAACAATGGAAGTATAGGTGGATCATTGATGCAAACTGTGAAGTATGCAACAACAATTTTAGGTGTTTCCCGTCACATCCCAATACCTAAATAAGATTGGATTTCCAGTTAGCACGAGTTTGATTGACATTGAATCTCGTAAGTCACCTACCGCTGTGCTGTTTGATGTTGACACTGGAAGGATTTCCATTTGTTAATGTGAAATACTGAAGAGCATCATTCTGGATGTTCTAGCAAGATCACAAGGATAATTCGTAGGACTCTTAAATACATCACTTGTGTTCTTATTTTTTATCATTCATGTGTCCTTATGAGATTTATATTTGATCTCTTTGGCTTTATACTAGATTTGTACGATTTGGTTTTAGTGATCCAAGGCTGGAGCAGACTGCTACCTTTTTAATATCAATGTTCTTGGAGTAAGAAGTCAATAGAAGTTGTGTTAATCTTCGTAACAAATGAGACAAGAATCTTTTGAGAGAAACTTGAATGGTTGGGAAGGGTTATGTAGTGCATCACTAGGTCCATGATGTCTTACTTCAATACCAGAGTTCATCTTAGTGAAGACTGATAACATTATGTATTGACCCGATTTCTGCCTAAAGTGTATGGAGGGCTTATTTCTTTTCACCTTTTATGATAACTTTTATTTTTCATTCTTCAACCCCTTCAATGTTTACCAAGACGTCATTACTAACACCTTGTTGTGATTATTCTAGTGTTAGCTCATGCCTTAGTCAACATTATTCCCTTTTCTCATTCTTCTCCACATCATACCTAAGGACTGCTATTTCTAACTATAGAGTGTCCCTGGGTAGATCCCTTCGGTTCTGGTTGGATCAGAGGACTAATGCCTAACATTAAACCACCTTAGGACTTCATAATCATCGTGACATAGTTTGTTGTCGGGTATTTGAACGTAACCATAAAACCTTTTGAAAAATCAATCAAAGTGTTTGATAAAAATCAAAACATTTGACACTTTGAAAGTTTCATCTTTTGAAAAACTCCCCTTATACACGTGCATCGATATTCGAAAGTGTTTCACACATGGAGGTAAGAGTGAAGCACAAAGTCTTGAGTCATTTTGTATCACATATTATTGTTCTAGATCACATTTTAATCACATTTTCTCCCCCTAGTTAAAATATTTAATCTCTTAGTATTTAAAATACCAATTGATTAAAAATTTTCATGCGGAAAATGTTTAAGCATGAAATAATGGAACATTTTTCTATTGATCCCCCTCAATTTTACACATGTATGACACTACTTATTTGAAAATTTTATACCAATTTGTAAATGAGATGTAAAACCGAGGGTGAGATAGGGTTAGGCACATAATCCTAAAAGATTATCAAATGTCATTAAAGAATCTTGAAAAATTATGCTCATAAACTAGATGATCTTATAATAAAAATAAGAAAGCAAGTTATATCAGAGTATTTTGATATCTCGAATGGATAGTCACTAAATTAATGTAGCTTAGATCACTGGTGCGCTTGTTAATATACTCACACTCATTAACAACTATGTTGGGGCAAAATTGACTAAAATCTCCTTTAAGTTTTGATGATGACAAATAAATGTTCGCAACACTTAAAATATCAAACGATAGCCAAAATCCGTAAAACGGATACAGGAGGTCTGGTGCGCTAGGTCTGTTGGTCCCTTGGAATCTGATATACAGTTTATCAAGTTAAACTAATCAGATTACATGGCAACAAAAAGTGAGTTTTAAATAAATATATATGAAGAATATAAAGAACAAGTTTAAAACACACAGAAGTACTTTTCAACGTATAGGTTCTTATTAGAATCAAATAAAGAATCTATGACACACCTTGCTTGCGGAATAGCAAGGTGGTTGAATGACAATTGGGGTGTTATCTCCTTCGAACTTATTCTCTAACCAAAGTTATGAGAAATAAGAAAACAAACTATTCGACTAGAACTGAAGCTTCAGCTTCAGCAGTTTCTATTCAGTTTGTTTGAGAGATAAATGAACTCTTCAATGTGTATCACATTAATTGGAAGAGATAACATTTACTCTGGGAATCCCTTTCCTTTTATAGGCAAAGGGATTAGGGTTTACAAGTTAACCTAGTACGCGTGTCATGCATCCAATGGGTGGTTGAGATACCATTTAATGCAGACGTGCTCTAAAGTACCAGGTACAGTCCTTTAAGAAAAGTTGTTGTACTTCTATGAAAACTTTAGAAGTTACTTTCCCAAGGGGATTGCTTTATTCTTTTTGACATAAAGTAATCTTTTTCCCGCCTTGTAAACCTTCTAGAAGTGAAACAACATGTTTCAACTTCTGTTAAGGAGATAGACTACACTCAGCTTAGAATTGTCAACCAAGCTGAACTGAAGCTCTTACCAAAAGCCTTCTTTAGTTTCTGTACCGCTGCATAAACTGAAGTGAAGATACTTCCCAATCTTCTAAGGACCTGAAGAGCTGACGCTGAAGAACCTTTAGCGGCTCAAGCTGAAAGAATTCAGCTTGAGTAATACTTAGGGGATTTTATGTTTAAATCTACTGAAAGACTGAAGGTCTCAAGAACTGAACCCAACAATCTCCCCTTATTTTAATATACAAATAGCCTAAGTTAAAATCAATTGTAAGTGAGCAAAACAACTTCTTCTTACACAATTGATATAAATTGAACAACATAAACTGATAACATTTCATTCTAACTTTCATTACAATACAAATTCAAAATATAAAGTTATTACAAAAGATTACATTCTATTGCCTTAGCTGCTCAATGACTCTCCTCTGCTTGAGTGGGTTCAAGTTTCTTTTATCAATTTCAGCAAGCAGAAGAAAACTGAAGGTCCTGGCATGATCATCAAGCCCTGGACCTTGGTGAAGCCTGAAGAAGATTTCTTGTACAGTATATAACATGGTGTTTGGGAAATATCTAAAGTCTTCAATGGTAATAAAATCCTGTCTGTGATATGAGTTAAACAAAATCATACCTAGGACAGGTTCATTAAGCACAGTACCAGCTGGATGATCTTCATATTGAACTGATGACTTGAGCCTTTTGTTAGCTCTGAAAAAGTCATGGATGTCATTAGCATGCTTTCTTTTCTTGTTTGCCAGATCATTCAGTCTATCTAAAGGATCCTGTTTACTTAGAGGTCTATCCAAGTTAATTCCCAGTTCAGCTTCAGTTGTATAAAGATAGTCCATTCTTTCCTGTATCTGTTTGTAGATGAACATCCATCCTTTACATTTTTTGTTAGGATAGGCGTTAACAACTTCTCTCTATTCACCAAGATGTAAGTCACTGGCTTTGAACTCAAGAATGATTTTACTTGAATCATCTTCTCTATATACTTTCAGAGTAATTGGACCCTTTCTGGTCAAGATATCACAGTTGGTGATCCTTGATTTTGCTCTTTTATTTAGCATTTTATCACAGTATCTGTCATACTATAACTTATCATTGTAGAACTTGCTCACCACTTCTGGACCAAGAAGATCAATCAGCTCTTCTTTCCTTACTTCACTTTCATGTCTGACAGCTTCAGCTTTGGCCTCTTCCTCTATTTTCTTTTGTGCACTGATTTGTTCTTCAGTTAAATGGACATGTTCTCCATCTTCAGTGACAAAGTCAAACTTTTTTAATTTCTTTTTCTTGGAGGATTCAACCATGGAACCAGGTACATGTCTTGTTTCATCATCAGAATCACTTTCTGTACTCTCTTCTTTAGCATCCTTTGAAGACATAGCCTTTTTGCCCTTGTTTATCTTTGTTTGCTCCCCCTTAGTTTGAGAGGAGCCTTTTTGTGGATGTTGAGGAGGAGATTGTATTTAAGTTGTTGTGGTTGTGATGACAGGAGGAATGATGGTTGTAGCAGGTGGTGTTGTTGATTTTGGTTGTTGGTTGTTCAGGTTTTTTTCAGCATTCTTTTCAGCCCTTCTTTGAAAAAGTTAGGCGATGGTTCCTTGGTTTGTGTTATTCTCCCCCTCAGCAGGCATAGTGTCAGCTTGGCCTGCTGAAGGAACACTTTGATCTCCAGCTTTTGATGAGGCAGAATCTAAAACCTAAGCAAACTTGTTCAAAGCTTGTGTGACATTTAGCAAGTGGCTTGGAAGAGCATCTAAGGTTTTTAGCTTAGCTTGAACTGATGCAACCTGTGCTGGTAGTGAAAGAAATTCTGCTGGAAGTTCCCACTGAAGAGTCTTCAGTTCAGCGACTTGAGATGTAAGACTGGTGACGGTTTTTGTAAAGTAATCCAGCTTGGTGGGAATTTCTTTTAAATCTCCTAGTAGCTCAATCTCCAATTCATGAACTTGTTTCTTTAACCCTTTTACTTCTTCAGTTAGTTCATTAAGCATGGAGGGAAGGTCCTTCAGCTCAGTTGGTAGTAAGCTGCTAAAGTCATAAGCAGATAAAATCTTTGAGAATTTAGTTTTTAAGGACTTTACCAGCAGCTCATTGAGCTGTTCCACACTAGGAAAGGAGGGTTGAGCTTTAAGGAGAGCAGCTTCAGCTTTAGCTTTGTTCTTCTCAAGTTCTAGTTTATGCGTTCGAGACTGGAGAATGAGAACTTAGTTGGTAAGCTCTTGAATTTGAGAAGACTTTGGAGATAAGGATTTGGGAACTGAAGTGTCTTCAGTTTCAGCATTTGTAGTAGCATGAACTTTATCTTCCTCATCTTCATCAGTATCATCAAAAACAATAACATGATCATCTTTAGGTGAATCCAGGTCTTTGAAGCTTGGTTGAACACTGGATACCAGTTTTGCTAGATCTTCTAACTTGATTGTTCTTGAGGCTTCATCTTCCTCAACCTGTCTAGTAATGGAGCTGGCCCTTTTTCCTGTTATAGGTTCAGCGAGGACAGTTTCCAACCCTTCACTAACAGCTTTGGTTTTGTCTACAAGAACATGTGGGTCAGTACCTGCAGATAAGTGATCATATGAAGTGTTTTTGGTTCCTTCATTTATACCGTGTTGTTGAGGTACAAAATCACTAGGAGCAGATAATCCAGGATCAGCTTCAGCTGTGGAATCTGCTGAAGCATCACATCCTGATGCAGACTTAGAGTAAACAATGAAAGATGCTGAAGAAATAGGTTTATTTAAATTAAATGCTGACATACCACTACTGAGCTGAGGGTTAGCTCTTGCTTCACTGGTGACCCCTAAAGAGGTTAGGCCACCAGTTGCTTGCTGGTCCTCTTTATGCATTCTAGTATCTACAAGAGTAGAAACTGGAGGCTGGCTTGGGTTTGAGTCCAGGGCCAAGCTGGACTCTTTCCTTTTCTTAGAATGGCCAGTTTTGGAACCGGTGGGTGCTTTAGAGGACCCACCTTTTGTTGCCTCTTTGTTGGACACAGAGGGTTGTTATGAAGAAGTTGAAAGCTTCTTGTGTCCAGGTTTAGCTCTAGGCTTTGTGCCTTGGGAAACACTCTCAGCTTTGGAAGAGGTTTTAGGAGCTTTAAAGACCACTGGCTTACAGCACTGCAGATAGCCAACATGTGTTCTATGAAGGGAGGTTCTTCAGGTTGGTTGGGCTTCAATGCCCAATTGTTGACACTGATGACTTGAGTGGGGTAGAGTGTGAGTTCACCTTCTCCATAGCCTTCCTTCATATTGTGCATCATTAATAGAGATAGGAATTTAGTGTAAGGTATAACCTTTTCCCTATGTTTTTTGTTCAGTTTGATGATGATGTCTTCCCAAAAGATACTGGCATAGTCAACGTTGATCCCATTTGCTAGACTATACATTATGATGGCATCTTTGTTGGTGATTTGATCAAAACCTACAATTTTACCTCCTAAACACTGGATGATTTATGCCATTAGTAACCTCCACCTAAGAGGAATAAGACTTTTTTTAGAGTCCCTTTGGCAGGAACAGCTTCCCCATACCTAATTGTTTCAAACCATGGCCTCACTAAGTCAATAGACGGTGGTGTAACATACTCGCTAGAGTGAGGAGGTAATGTGCACCAATGGCATTCCTAAAGGTGTTTACTCTTACTTCACCATAGATACCACAAGTGGGGGTTGAGAAGTAAACCTTAGAGTTTTCAAGAGCTTTAGCTGAGTACCAGAACACAATGAGGTATTCTTTATACATGTTTGGAGATTTGATAAATGGTTTTCTAAGGCAACATTTGGAAATGAAATCAGAAACACATTTGAAGTGATCCTTGTTATTGTGTTCTGGGTATAGAAGAGCAACCTCATTGTTTGTGTTGAGGATGATATCTTTGAGATTGAAGCCTACTTGTTTAGCAGCAACAAAAGGTTGTTCTTGTTGTGGAGGATTTTGTTCTTGGTTTGCCATTTGATGTGATTAGGGTTTTGATGATTTGATTTGTTTTGTATTATGAGTGTGTGTGTTTTTGGTGAGTTTGATCTGTGTTTGTGAGAAATGAGTTGTGATAGGTTGGGTGGATTATATGATTTGAGAACTTTTCACTTTTGTCTTTGACAATTTGATAACTGCCGTATGGAAGTTATGAGTTGGTGAAAAGATATCTACGGTTTATGAAGTTATGGGGAATGTTTAGGGTTTGTTTTCAACATGTGTGCTAAACTTTGTATTAAATGAAAGTCATCAAAGCATGCGTCTGACACCTAGAACAGTGAACAGCCGTCTATTCACTGAAAAAGTAGGTGTGAGAAAGATGGTGAGGTCATCTAAACGATTGGATATCCCTTTTTAATATAATAAAAACAAATAATTTCTTTGAGAGAAATTATATAGATAAAAATAATATTAATTTAGAAAATCACTTTTGATTTTATTTAGACCTTGTGATTGATGTTAAAGAGGCCGAACTAGGTTCAGGTTTGGTGTTATGTTATGCTGAACTGATTATTGTAATCTTTATCATCATCGATCTTCCAGCGAAGGCGACAAAACCACATATGCTCATGCAAATCCATGAATGAGACATATGTGATTGCTCAGTTACTTCACTTAAGAGACAGCTGAAGAATCTGATAAAATCATTTTAGAAACTGAACTAAAGAAAGTGAAATAGTTTTGTTTAGTTTTTGACTTGACCAATATTTGTGCTCCAGCGAAGGCAACAAAATCACACATGCTTATGAAAATCCATGAATGAGACATATGTGATTGCTCAGTTACTTCACTTAAGTAAGCTAATGGTTATATGTAAAAACTAAACTAAAAGTTTGTTCAGTTTTGGATGAAAGCACTGAAGCTTCAGTTTTCTTCAGTCGGTGCTGAAGCTTCATGTTTTGAATCAATGTTCAGCATACCTAATTCAACAATTAATCTTTTGAACATTGGCTCATCAAGAGGCTTGGTAAAGATATCAGCAAGTTGGTATTGAGTGGGAATGAAATATAATTCAATGTCCCCTTTGAGAATGTGATCTCTGATAAAGTGATATTTGATATCAATATGCTTTGTTCTTGAGTGCAGAACTGGATTGTTTGAGATTGCAATAGCATTGGTGTTATCACAAAATATGGGTATCTTTTCATATATGAAATCATAGTTTGTGAGTTGACTTTTCATCCATAATATGTTGGCACAACTTCCAACAGCATCTACATATTCAGCTTCGGCTGAATACATAGCTACAGATTGCTGCTTTTTAGCACTCCAACACACAAGTTTGCCTCCTAACAACTGACAAGCACCTGAAGTGCTTTTTTTGTCTATGTTGCATCCAGCATAGTCAGAGTCTGGGTATCCTTTTAGGTCAAAACCTAAACATTTTGGATACCAAAGACCAAGACTTGGAGTACCTTTTAGGTACCTGAAAATTCTCTTAACAACAATAAGGTGGGATTTAGGATTTGCTTGATATCTTGCAGAAAGACAAGTTGAGAATCGAATGTTAGGTCTGCTTGCAGTTAGATACATTAGTGATCCAATCATACCTCTATACTGAGTCTCATTTACAGCGTTGCCATTGAGATCAGGTCATAACATGTTAGGGGGCATAATTGGAGTATTCACTGATGAACCAATTTTGTCATACATTCTCAGCAGATCATTGACATATCTTTCTTTGTTGATTGAAATGCCTCTTTAAGATTTTTCAATCTGAACTTAGAGGAAGTAGGTGAGGACACCTATCATGCTTATTTCATATCTTTGAGTCATCAATTTATCAAACTGTTTGCACACCTTTGTGCTGGCGGACTCAAGGATAATATTATCAACATGAATTTGTACCAAAATCACATTTGTTTGAGTTTCGGTAGATAAACAGAGTGTTTTCTATCATACCTCTTACAAAATTGTGTTCAGTGAGATTGGTTGAGAGAGTTTCATGCCATGTTTAAGTCCATAAAGGGCTTTCTCTAATTTGCAAACATGGTTAAGGAATTCACTATATCTCAAAACCTGGGAGTTGTTTGACATAAACTTCTTCTTTTAGTTTACCATTGAGGAATGTACTTATGACATCCATTTGATAAACTATAAAGTTTATGAATGTGGCAATGGCAAGACATATCCTGATTGCTTCAAGTCTTGCAACTGGAGCAGGATTTTATCATGATTTATGCCTTCATGCAATTGATGATTAAATCAAGCATTATTGCCTTATGATACAATGCCAGATTCCTCCTTTATTAAAAAAGAATTTAAATTGTATCATATGCTAAAGTATCTTCCATTTGGAGAGGATAAGAGTTCAGAGATCTGAACATCTTTAGTTTTGTGAGGTTATTAATGAATTTGTTTTCATTGGTGTGTTTGTTCAAGCTGATCATCATTAAAGAGTTCATCAGTTTGAAGCAGATGATCATGTTTGATTATTTTGACCATATTGGTCATGAGAGATTTCTGCTTTAATAGCAGTTGATTTTTTTCAAAAGGTTTTATGAAGAATTCGCAGTTGTTAAAAGCGTTTCAGTGTTCATGCTGTGGAACATTTATTTTTCTTCCCTTTTTTGAAAACTATACCATAACCATAACCTTTAGTGGTGTATGAGGAGTTATTTCCATACATTCTTTCAGGTCCTGGTACATCCCATATTTGTGCAGGTAAACCTTGATATATGTTTTGAACGACAATTGTTCAAACATGATAAAGATTCCCAGATGTTACATGATTCGTTAAAATCAACACACGTAATAATAAAATATAATATGAAAGAAAATTACCAAACTACCCTTGAGGACAAAGGTAGAAAGGAAAATCTTCACAAATATATATATATATTATAATACGTATATTAACCGGGAAGTATGATTCCCGGGTCGTTATTCCCCAACGATTTGTGAAATTGAAACCACGTTTGTTGTTCGGACAATGATTTGAATTGGAAACAAAGATTGATTTGATTATCTATTTCTATAAATTAAAATCAACAATTAAAATAAGCAAACAATAACAATTAAGCTAGAAAACAAACAACGTGCATGAAGAAAACGCGACAAATAAGCAATTAAACTAAAATTTAAGCCTACGAATGCAATTTAATTTCTAAACCTAACTTAAGACAGAAGAAAATTTTAAGAAAAAGAAAATTATTATTTTTTATTATTTTTGTATTTATTATTAATTAAAAACTAATTTAATGATTAAAAATCCTAGAAAATAACAAATTAATTCCTAAAAATTCTAAAAAATGATTTTTACTTTAGAAAAATCTAAGAAATGATAAAAACTCAGAAAACTATTTTTAACTATTTTTAATATTAAAATCCTATTTTTAAAACTAAATTAAAAAGCTTAAAAATGAAATTAAAAATCTAAAAAGGGTAAAAATGATTTTAATGCTTATAAACCTAAAAGTAATTATTCTGAAACTAAAAACTATTTTTTTGTATTTTTAAAAATTATTTTTCTATTATTTATTGATTTACGAAACTTTTAAACTAAGAAAATTATAAAAATTAAAGGGAAAAATTTGGAAAAATCACAAAAAGTACTAAACTAAGCAAAGAACAAAGGAAAATTAAGAAAAAGTGAAAAGCTAAATGAATAAGCCCTAAATAAGCCTAAACTAGCTACGACTTTAATTAAAAAGCTAAAAACCAAAAAGAGTTTAAAGATAAAATGGAAACAAATCCTAATGGATGAGCTAATGTAGCACAATGGTTAAGTGAGGGAGTGTTTGGGACGTTTGTGTATGCAGGAGGTCGTGGGTTCAAGTCCCACCCCCAATTTTTTTATATATTTTTTTTATTTTGGAAAACTTTAAAAAACAAAATTGTGGAAATACTGGAAATAAGAACTTTTACTAAAAGAAACTTTTTATGAAACTTCCTAAATAAGCTGGAAATCAGCTTAAAAGACAGATTAAACTCTTCACTTTTCTTTTTGGCTTTTATATAAAAACTTAAAAACTTGAAAACATGAAATAAGCAAAAACCTAAGAATTAATAAGCTACTTTTGTACTAAACCTAACCTAATAAGCTTAAATGGACAGAAATAAGCATAAAAAAACAAGCCATAAGCTAAGAGTTAAGATAAGCACTTGTGAAAACTTTGAAAACAAACAGACTAAAGGCAGACTTTGAGGCTTATTTTTAAGCAAGCAAATAAGTACCTTAAGAATTTATACTTGACTTTCTTGAAAGCTTGACCTAGAGGCTTTATGAAAATGCTTTTTTTAAAAGTTTGAGACAAAAAGAGCTTAATGAAAAAGCTCTATGAAACTTGCTAAAATACTCAGCATGTTATGAGTTTGCTTTGGATTTGAAAAGACAAAGTTCACTTTTGCAGCTTAAAAACAGATAATCTTATGAGCTTATTTTGAAAATCCAAATTGAAAAAGATGATTTATGACTTAAGGACAGCTTATTCTATGAATATCAAATATTAATAACTTCAATTACACTCTGAAAATTAAGCTAGAAAATGTACTTATGAATTTTTATCTATCTGATGCAGTTAGCATACAAAAGACCAAAACTTAAATCCTCTTAATGCAGACTTATTAGGCTAAATCTAGCTCCTATTTGACACCAAACTAAGAGCATATAAGGTAACAATAACAACTAAACACTATTAAATCTCTAAATGCTACTAAGACAGATAACAAACTCACAGATCAAATTTAACAAATAGAAAACTAAAGAAATCTTAACTGCACCTAATCAAACTAATAAATCCTTCACTTATAAACCAAAGTTTGGAAGTTAAATTGAATTTAAAGGATCAAAGGCATCAAACAGTATTAACTTGTAGTTAATACTGCTTGTCCCAAACACCCCCTTATTCACTTAAAACATCTAAAGCTTATAAATTGGAATCAGATTAACAATGTTTGAATACCAGATAATAACTAACTTATATTCACCTTAATAAAGCTTTAACAACCAACAAATAAGCCAGAATCTAATAGTTACTTATTATGCTAATATATTTTTAGCTTTTATGATAGTTTTGAGATAAAATGAAGCAAACTATGATTTAAGCTATATTAATCAAAAACAGATAATCAAACTTATTCAAATAGCATAAAAAGACAGCAATAATTACTAATAAGCAAGAAATAAGCAAAAGTTAAGCATTATTAAGCTAGGAAATTAAAACAGAAAAGGAAATAAGAAACTTACCAAAACCTTAGCTAAACAAAGGCAAATTAATGCTCAAATGAGTTGTCTACAAAATCTAGCTTATCAATGATAAGCTAGTAAAAGTCCCATAAGCTCTTCCATTGTAAGCTTATCATCCAAAAGCTCAAAATCCATTAAGCAAGGGTAATTGTCTGATTTTAAAGGTTTAAATAGATTAAATGTTTATTATTAGCTCAATTTGAGCTTAGAGACTCAAAGAGCTGTAGTAGAGCTTATGAGAGCTTGTGAAACAGTAATCATGAGTATGAGGATTTGTAAAAGCTTAATAGTAAAACACTATTAAGTAAAAGTGAAAAATGATTTCATTAATAAAGAACCATATATGATTATAATACTTGAAATGAAGATTTATACAAAAACTTTTATAAATAAGAAAAAATTATATTTAAGTAAAAGATTACAAACGATACTAAGAAACTAAAAAAAAAGTAGAAAAGAAGACATCTGTGAGAGGCTTTGCCTCTACTTATAATCCTCCAATGAAGATACTAGGCTTAAATTCAGTTAGATGCTCCTTGTAATCTTGTCATTGAATCTGGCAATCATGATACCATCTTTGAGCCTTTGGATTAAATGTTCCATTTCCCCGTGTGTTTTCTTCATTCCAATGTGTCCTCACTTGTGTGGGTTTTAACCAATGAGAGCGCTTGGTGATATAATACTCTGTCAGCTTGTACTTAATCCCTTGAATTGTCTTTCCACGTGGCCAATTTTGATTTGCCATTTGGTTTTAACTCAGGGTTAAACGAAGGAGACGGTGAACAGTAATAACTTACTTTCCCGCTTAATTTTTATAAAGGGGTTAGGGTTTGACTCAGGTTGACTTGGGTTGGGCTTGGGTAATTTTAAAAGGTTTTAGGCCGGTGGTGTTTGTTTGGATTTATATAAGAGTTAACGGGTGTTAACTCTTTATATAATAAAGAGTTAACACCGTTAGGGTTTAGGGGACCATTTTTGCAATTTGGTTTTCTTTGAGGGACTGATTTGGTATTTTTGGGTTTTGTCTTTTTATGGTTGACCACTGTTGACCATGATAGCATTCTCCCGGCTCTTGTATTCTCTTTTCCGTTCCCGTGTCCGTGTTTGTCCGGTTTTGACCGTTTTCTTGTAATTTTTGCTATATCCGTACCTACACAATCACAAAGACAAAACAAGCAATATACAAGCATTTTAAGCACAATTTTATCTTTTTAGGGCTATTTTTGATATAAAACGGATATGTGTTTTCACACATATCAAAATTCCCCAAGCTAAGCGATTGCGTGTCTTCACGCAATATTATATGCTTTATAACCAAATACCTCAAAACTTCCCCAAACTAAATCTTTGAAATGTAACAAAGACTTTCGTGGAGAAAGTTAATAAATCACAAGCTATAAAACACCTCATTTTCCCATTTTTATAAAACTTTTTCATTTTTTTTAATAACTAAGGATATTTTGACTTTCATTATTTTTCATAACCATTAGGGACCATAGAACAAGATGCATTTCGATACGAGAATGCCCCAAAAAGGATAAATTCATCGTCCCCGACTTTTCACTTGCTCCAAACCAAGCTTAAAACGAAATCACAGCTAAATATCAGTAAAGATGCTAATACTACTCATTACTCCCGACATTTATTATATCTTAAGTGAGTGTGCTAATTTTGAATTTCAACTATGGATCAACGTTTTATAAAATACTATGCTTCACGTTCCACCCAAGAATAATGAATTTGAAGGCGAGATCATCCCATGTAGCGACTTTCGTCTCGGCACATCCCAACCTTGCGGCTAAGTGACCAGGCTTTTAACACCCCACAGAGACTAGTATCGGGACTCACGGACCTTAGGTTTCAAAAACTCTCAGGTTTCCCGTATATACATAGCTTGATGCTAATACTGCTCATATTTGCAACTTGTGAACTTTTTGCTCCCGACATTTATTATATCTTAAGTGAATGTGCTATTTTGAATTTCAACCATGGATCAACGTTTTAGAAAATACTATGCTTTACCGTTCCCACCCAAGAATAATGAAGTTTGAAGGTGAATCATCCCATGTAGCGACTTTCGGCTCGGCACATCCCAACCTGCCTCTAAGTGACCACCGCTTTTGACACCACCACAGAGACTAGTATCAGGACTCACTGACCTTAGTTTTCAAAAGCTCTAAGTTTCCTGAATATACATAGCTTTTAAAAAAGAATAGTCAAATGTTCAAAAACTATTTGAATTAAAAAAAGAAATCTATTTATTAATTTAGACTTAACTATTTAAATATTTATGCAATTGTAACCCTCGACCTTTTAGAAGGCTGCAACATCGGTTGTGAGCTGGCAAGATGCATCAAACTTTTATCAGTCTCGGATTTTTATTTTTACTATGGGCTTTCTTTAGAAGACTACCACATCGGTTGTGAGCCGGCAAGAGGTAGTAAACTTTTATCAGGCCACAACTTTTATTTTTATTATATTTTTATCATTTTATCATTTTATTATTATTATTATTATTATTATTATTAATATTATTATTATTATTTATTTATTTATTATTATTATTATTATTATTATTATTATTATTTATTATTATTATTATTATTATTATTATTTTATAGAGAAGACTTCTTTTTGAAAAATTCAAGTATAAGTTTGAACTAAGACTAAAATTTTTGCTATATATTACATAAAAATTACTGATTTAAGTTTAATCTCCAAAAATAGCACGTATATTAATCTGATTCGGAGCTTATGGGAGAAAAAGCAACAAGTTACATACATGAGCTCTTCAGATTTCCAACTAATCCTTGTTTAACATCCTACTCATACTTAACTCTATCATTTTTCGTTCTTCACGAATTTCTGCGAACGCTTAGCCTAAAAGTTAAGGAACAAACTAGAGCTCAACACGCTCGATCGGGTCAAAATTTACTTTTATTCTACCCAGCAGGAAAGTCAAAATTATGACAAAAATACTTATTTTATTTTTGAAAATTTTATATTTTTTCATATTTTTGAAAATTTTGGAGGGAAAACGGGGTACGTGAAAACAACGGGCAAAAGTAGGTAAGATCATATCGAAGATATACTACCCCATACTAAAATTAAACATTGTCCTCAATGTTTCCTAGCCTAAGTCTTAAAAACCCCATACTAGAACTCAAAAAGTCTAATGCATAACTCAAACATGAAGAAAGTATTACAAAAATCTTTAGCCGTTTATTAAGTGTGCTAAAAGATAAATGTTAGACGATAATAATCTTTAGGATATCGGATTTCCCCAAACTAATGGCAAGCAAAGGCTAGAAAGCTCGAGTGGACCGGGACAAAACACCGAACACGAGAGACTTCAGAAAATTTAGGTTCATCCTGCAAACAATCACAACAAACAACAAACACAAAGATCGAAAGAGTGCAAACGTCCTCACATCACAATAGAAATAAGAAAGAAAATAGAATATGGATAAGCATGGGTGCCTCCCACGAAGCGACTTGTTTTTGGTAACCGAGTCACAAGCTCGACTTGATCCCTAAATTCATTCGTCCTTAGAGAAAGTCTGGAGATCTGGGAAAACCGTGGGCGGTGTGTCCCCTCCGAAGTAGTGCTTAAGTCGGCGGCAATTCAATTTGAAGTTTGATCCGTCGGAGTGAGATAATTTGGCAGTGCCATATGGAAAAACTTCGGTAATAGTGAAAGGGCCGGACCATTAGGTTTTAATCTTTCCCGAGAATATCTTTAAACAAGAGTTGAAGAGCAAGACTTGATCACCAACATTGAAAATGCAGTGTTTGATCTTTGAGTCGTGAAGCTTCTTCGTCCTCTCCTTATAAATCAAAGAATTCTCGTATGCCTGATCACGAAGCTCATTAAGTTCATTAAGTTGCAGCTTCCGGTGATCGCTCGCGGTTTTAAGATTGAAATTAGCATGTTTTAATGCCCAATATGCTCTATGCTCTAATTCGATAGGTAGATGACATGAATTTTCATATACAAGCTTGTAAGGGGTGCAACCAATTGGTGTCTTATAAGCGGTACGGAATGCCCATAGAGCATCATCAAGCCTATCGAACCACGAGGCACGGTTTTCTCCAACCGTCCTTTCTAGAATACGTTTTAAATCATGATTCGACACCTCGACTTGACCACTTGTTTGAGGGTGGTAAGCAGTAGCAAGACGATGAGTGGCCCCATACTTATACATTACTTTAGCAAATTTATCATTACAGAAATAGGTCCCACGATCGCTTATAATAGCTTTCGGTGTACCGAATCGGGCAAAAAGAGATTTCAAAAACTTAACTACAACTCTAGCATCGTTAGTGGGGAACCCTTGCTTTGACCCATATGGATCGTATCCACGGCAGCGAGTATGTATTTTAATTCCCCTAGATGACCGAAAATGGACCAAAAATGTATATGCCCTCAGCCAACAAAGATTTCAACACACTAATGATAGATTTGGGCATCTCAACACGTTGTGAAATTTTTTCCCTACCTGCATGAGTCACTATTTTTGACCTTAACTCAAGGGCATCTTTGTAGATGTGGGCCAATAAAATCCTAGTCAATACCCTTTTTTGGCCGTGTAGTTGGCACCGGTACATTCCCCCCGGTTGGTCCCAGCTATGGCAAGCTGTGAGGATGTCGACAGCTTCTTGTCCCGAAACACATCGTCGAATTACTTGATCCGCACAGGTTTTGAATAGAAAAGGATCGTCCTAAAAATAGTGTTTTATATCTTTGAAAAATTTGTTTTTCTGCTGAGTTGACATTCCTTTTACAATAAAATTCCTCGCGTGGTAATTTGCATAATCGGCAAACCACGGTAATCTTGGTTACTAACCACAAGAAGTCACCAATTAAGTGTCCTCGCGAGGAAAAGTTTCGTTTATTTCCTTTGGATCGAGAACATTTTCATACGGGTTTTCTAATCGGGAAAGATGATCGGCCGCGTAGTTCTCGACTCCCTTCGTATCAGTTACTTTAAAATCAAACTCTTGAAGAAGGAGAACCCACCGGAGCAATCGCGCCTTGACATCTTTTTTAGCAAATAGGTACTTAAGGGCGGAATGATCCGTATACATTATGTTTTAATTCATGATGAGGTATGACCGGAATTTTTTGAAAGCGTACACCACAGCTAACATTTCCTTTTCCGTTGTAGTGTAGTTTGATTCTGCCTCGGTCATTGTTTTGCTTGCATAATGTATAGGCCTAAAGTGTTTCTCAATTCGTTGCCCAGAACCGCACCTATGGCATAGTCGCTTGCATCGCACATAAGCTCAAAGGGCTGGTCCTAGTTGAGGACAATCAGAATTGGAGCTTCTGTAAGTTTTTTCTTTAAAATCTGAAAAGCTTGAATGCATTCTTCTAAGAAAATGAAAGGAGTGTTTTTCTCAAGGAGATGAGTCATGGGTCAAGAAATTTTTGAAAAGTCCTTGATGAATCTATGGTAGAAACCTGCATGTCCGAGAAAACTCCTAATACCCTTGATGGTAGTTGGATGAGGTAATTTAGCAATGACGTCTATTTTGGCTTTGTCGACTCTATGTCTTTCATTGAAATTTGTGTCCAAGAACGATGCCTTCATTTCATCCCACCATAAAATGGTTATTTTTCCAATTTTAGACAAATTAGTGTCTTTCACACCGTTTAAAGCATTTTTTCTAAATGGAAAGGCACGTTAGAAATAATTTCTAGAAAACTGTATAAGGTATCCATGAAAACTTCCATCGTCTTTTCAATCATATCAATGAAGATAGCCATCATACTCCTCTGGAACTGCCTTGGGGCATTTGCATAAGCGGAAAGGCATGCGCGTAACAAACTTTCCGTATGGCAGTGAATTGTGTCTTCTCCTGATCTTCGGATCGATTTGTATTTGAAAAAGTAACTAAGAAACCATCAAGAAAACAATAAGTATTCATATCTGCGAGTCTCTCGACATTTGATCCATAAACGCAAGGGAAGTGTCTTTTTAGGGGTGGCTTCGTTCAACTTACAATAATCAATACGTACTCTCCATCCTGTTACAAGTCTAGTTGGTACTAACTCATTTTCATCATTGGTCACTACGGTCATCCCTCCTTTCTTTGGCATACAATGCACTGGGCTTAACCTAGGACTATTCCAAGATGTAGATTAATCCAACGTCAAGAAGTTTTTCAACCTCTTTCTTAATGACATCATGGATCTTTGGATTAACCCTTCTCTGATGTTGGACCGCTGGTTCGTAGTCCTCTTTTATAAGAATTTTATGAGAACAAAATTCTGGGTTAATACCCTTTATGTCGGAGAGTTTCCAAGCGATGGCTCGCTTTCAGGACTTTAGAACCTTTATGAGAGCGGTCTTTTCATCGACACTCAAATCTTTGGCAATTATGACTGGCAACTTGTTGTTGTCTTCCAAAAATGCATATTCGAGATGAGGCGGTAAGTCCTTAAGTTCGACCTTGGGAGGTTCATCAATTGAAGATTTGGCAGTTTTAGCTTCACAAATTTTAAGTTCCTTTCTAATTTCTGGCAAATAATTTCCTTGGTTTGGAGGAGGTGAAGGATCACTATTAAGGAGTGCTTCGAGAATAAGAATGTCCCCTTCTGGGTCATAATAGGATTCATCAACTTCCGGTGAAGTTGGATCGTCGGCTAGAGCAAGAAAAGCATCAGCTTCTTCGAGAAGTAGAAAATCACTATCCCCGAAAGGAGTGAGAGTCGGAGAAGAATTTGAAACTATCGGGTCATATCCGGGAGTGGGATTGCCACTCGCGATCACGTCAGAAAATCCTAGAACTTCCTGAGAATACTCCTCACAAGCTAATTCAACAACGTCGATTCGGTTCGCCGTCATATCATTATAATTAACCGAGTATCTCGAAGTTTGATCAAGATTGTAAGTAATGGCCTCATTGTCTACTCGAAGGGTTAATTCACCTTCGTACACGTCTATCAAAGCACGACCGGTCTTAAGGAAACACCTCCTGAGAATTAGAGGTACTCGAGGGTCTGGTTCAAAATCTACGACCACGAAGTCGGCTGGAAACTGGAATACACCAACTTTAACGTTGACATCTTTAGCAATACCGATTGGTCGGGAAATCGAACGGTCCACTAGTTCTAGTGTCATGCATGTCGGGTTCAGGTTTGAGGTTAAGCTTTTTTTCCACACGGAAAAAGGCATAGATTTATGCTTGCGCAAGATCGGCCAAGGCAAGCACTCATCCATTCTGGCAATTTACCCTGGAATAAGGAATCTGCTGGGGTCACGCAAGTTTTTTACGGTAATTGTAGAAGAAAAAAAAGGAAAGTATGACCCGCCGAGCAATGTTCGTATCAAGGGGTTCTAGAGCGCAAGCACACCTCTAAGCTTTTTCTGATATTCCAGTAAGGCTTTAAGATTGAAGCAAATTTAGCATTAAGTCAAAGCATCCATAAACTAATTATCGCAAATCAATCTTAAAGATTTCATAGAATTTTCTCAATTTGGTTTGTTAGCGTTTTCACGGTTGGCTTCTCACATTTTCGCCTTGAAGATAAGGAATCGACCTCCGTTTCGGGTTAGGCAACGGCCCCACCAACTGGAGCAACAACTGGCTCAGAAATCTGGATTTAGTATTCAATTTGGAACAACGGAGGTTGGAACGTCTTTGGTAAATGATCCTTTATTAGATGATAAAACCTGTCCTTTGTCAACTCGTTCTACGTTCCACTACTTTAGGAAATAGTAGTAGAATCGAGTCCTTTGATACAGCAACAACCACTTCAGGTAGTAAATACCTTTTAATCTTCCTTCGGGTAGTATCAATGTTCCTAGGAAGAGACCCTAAACTCAAACAAAAGCGGTATGAATTTACAAACCTAGAAAGCATTTCCGTTAAATTGTCATTTTGTTTGTAAACCTTGGCCTTAGATTTTGCATATTCCTTAATACTGTCATCATCGCCTTGACATAATTCTCAAAATCATCTTTTAAACACCTTGCATTGCGGAGCAGGACTTGAAAGGTGAACTTGGTAAATCCAATGGATGACTAGTCAGAGTTGATAAATTTTCCTGGTTTGAAATTATTTCCATGGTTTTGATTAAAATAAGTTCCCCGGTTTTGGTTGAAATTATTTCCTTGATTATGATTGAAATGGTTTTGATTGTTTTGAATCAGAGGAAAACCTGGAGGTCGGATTTGGTTTGCAACCATCGGAGGTCTAGAATTGGTATTTCCTTGATTGAAATTAGCTGCAGCAGCTTGTGAAACGTACTCTTGAATGTTGTCTCGATAAACATTTCCATCGGTGGCTGGACAATTTCTATAAGAATGAGCACCTCTACAAGTTACACAACTCTGCTCGACTGCTTTTACGGGAGTGGGAGCTTGGTTTTGATTTTTCTTATCTAGAAAAAGAGAAGTAAGCTTCACCATATCTTAAGTTTAGCAACAACGGGAGAACTTCCGGGGTAGAAGTGGCATCCGAGACTCACTTTTGCAACAACCTGGGTTACGTGAATTACAACTTTGGAATGCTTTTAATGATTCTTAGGCAATTACGAGGCATTTTATCCAAAAAGTTACCACCCGCGACGAAATTCAGCGAATCTTGATCATTAGAGTTCAAAGCATTATAGAAAGTATCGAGTTGATGTAACTCCAAAAATCCATAATGTGGGCATGCTCGAAGAAGATCATTGAATCGGTCTCATGCCTCGTAGAAAGTTTCATCAAATCGTTGTTGAAATCTCGTGATTTCATTCCGAAGATTTGTTGTTTTTTTGCAAGGCATGTAAGAATCTTGATGAATTTTGAAACAAGATCATCCCAAGTGAGAATCGATCGAGGAGGTTCTTTCTCTAGCCAAATCCGGGCTGCACCCTCGAGAGAAAATGGGAAAAACATTAGCTTTACTGACGTACTCGGGACATTCAGGAACTTCATCGTAGAAGTGATCTTGTTGAAATAACGAATGTGATCATGAGGGTCTTCCTTGTCATGTCCGAAGAATTGTTTGTTTTGAACGAGGGTAAGCAAACCGTGCTTAAGCTCAAAGTTATCCGCGGTGATCTCGGGCACAACAATGGCATCCTCGTAACCCACGGTGGGTGCTTCGAGTAATTGAGCCATAGTACGAGTATCATCCATCGTAACTATGGGAATAGGTTCAACAAGATTTAGTGGTTCAACAAAAGTCGGATTGACTCGTTGTTGTGGACGGTTAGAATTACGAGATTAAGAACGAGTGCGCATGCACTAAAATTTAAAAAGAAAATTTATACGAATATATTTTTATTTTTTATATATATATTTTTTAATATTTTTTTATGAATTGTAAATACGGACAATGAGAAAAGATACTTGAACCTAATAATCAACTTGCTTCTTGGTAACTCTTTAAAAGACTTAACTTTTAAAGGTGACCGTACGTCGCAAGAGACACAAAAGGTAAGTTTTTGATCTTTGGTTTTCGGACCTTATTTGATGATAATACTCCAATTGAAAGTATATATAAAGTATTATACAATATAAATTACCCAAACTACCCTTGAGGAACAAAGGAGGTTAGAAAAAATCACACGATAATATATAATAATACGTATATTTGCCGGGAAGTATGATTCCCGGGTCGTTATTCCCCAACGATTTATGAAATTGAAACCACGTTTTTGTTTGAACAATGATTTGAATGATAACGAAGATTGATTTGATTATCTATTTCTACAAATTAAAATCAACAATTAAAATAAGCAAACAATAACGATTAAGCTAGAAAACAAATAACGGGCACGGAGAAAATGCGACAAATAAGCAATTAAACTAAAATTTAAGCCTACACATACAAATTTAATTTATAAACCTAAATAAGCAAAAAGCAAATTTAAAGAAAAGAAAATATTTTTTGAATTATTTTTTGTATTTATTATACTTAAAAACTAATTAATGAATTAAAATCCTATAAAAATAGCAAATTTAATTCCCAAAAAATTCTAAAAAATGATTTTCTAACTTAAAAATCTAAAATATTAATATAAACCCCAGAAAACTATTTTTAGAACTACTTTTAATTAATAAAATCCTATTTTTATAAAACTAATTTTCAAAGTGAAAAATAAAAATTAAGATCTGATAAAAAAGATAAAAATGATTTTAATGAATGTACACCTAAAGAGTAATTATTCTAAAACCTAAAACATTTTTTTTTGTATTTTTCAAAAACATTATATATTTTTTATGGCTTTTTTAATTTTTTAACTTTCGAAAATTAGTTAAAAATAACAAATGATTATGAAAAATTCTAAAAAAAACCAGAAAAGTCTAAAATCCTATAAGAATCCTAAGAAAAATAAGCTGGCTAGCCCAACTTATCAAATAAGCTCTAAAAAGCCACTAATAAGCCACGAAGTGGCTTGGGCTTATAAGGCCCAAAAAGTGGTCAAGTATTAAGTGGAAGAAAGCGCTCACGGATGAGCTATTGAAGCACAATGGTAAGAGTAAGGGTTTGTGTGCAGGAGGTCGTGGGTTCAAGTCCCACTCTTAACCTTTTTGCAATTTTTTTTATTTTTGAAAACTTATAAAAGAAAAGTTATAGAGGACACTTTTTTGAACTACTTTAATAAAATAACCATAAGCTCAAACTCAATTTTAAACACAAAATCAGCTTTTGAAACAAGTTGTTACAGAAAGTGGGCTTATGAAAGGCCCACAAGCATGTTTTTCATTCAAACACTAGCATAGACTTCAATTAAGCTTCATTTTCAAATCCAAAAGCTGTTTCTGAAAGCTTATAATATCTAGTAACTAAGTTTAATAAGCTAACTAATCTAATAATACTTTAAGTCCACTGAATTGAAGGATCTAAGCTGAAACTCAGGAAATAACACTTTTAGCTCAAAAACCAATTAAGCTATAATCTTCAATAAGCAAAAACAAAAGCTTATCTTTTGAAAACCTATCACTCTACTATTAAGCCAAAAATCCAAATCATAAAAACTAATCCTTCAAGTTTGAAATTTAAGAATGAGAACCAAAATCTTACTAGCTACTATTTTTGGTTTTTTTAGAATTCTTATGAAATTGAGAAACTAATTGTACCTAGATAACAAGCAAATTTGAAAGACCAGTTTTAAACGAACTTAATTAAACTAACATGTAAACTCTAAGCCTACTGAATTTTAAGGATTAAAAACTACTTTAGCTAACTAAAATTTGAACTAAGTAGACTGGAGTTTGAAACTGCACTACTCTATCTGATGCACAATCAAAATGGGTTATACCCAATTGCAGCTGACCTTAAGGGTCAAACTAGCTGTGTACACACCAAATGAGTGTGTACAAACATCAAATAAACAATATCCAAGCTTGAGAAAGCTTGGATCAAAAATCTCTTACTAGCTTAAATAGAAAATTTCCCCTGGTGCACAGACTTAAAAATTAAGCTTTAACTTGCTAAATTTTAAAATTCAATCTATGAAACTAACTTCATTACTGGTTTTAAGTGATTATGAATCAAATAGCATAAAGACAGAAATAATCACTAATAAGCAAGAAATAAGCAAAAGTTAAACTCTATTAAGCTAGGAAATTAAGATAGAAAAGGAAATAAGAAACTTACCAAAGCTTTAGCTAAACAAAGGCAAATCAATGCTCAAATGAGCTGTCTACAAGCTCTAGCTTATCAATGATAAGCTAGTAAAAGTCCCATAAGCTCTTCCATTGTAAGCTTATCATCCAAAAGCTCAAAATCCATTAAGCAAGGGTAATTGTCTGATTTTAAAGGTTTAAATAGATTAAATGTTTATTATTAGCTCAATTTAAGCTTAGAGACTCAAAGAGCTTATAAGGAGCTTATGAGAGCTAGTGAAATAGTAACCATGAGTATGAGGATTTGTAAAAGCTTAATAGTGAAACAATATTAAGTAAAAGTGAAAAAAATGATTTCATTAATAGAGAACAGATTACAATACTTGGAAATGAAGATTACAAAAACTTTTTAATAAGAAAAATTACACTTTAAGTAAAATGATTACAAAAGCTACTTAAGAAAACTTTAAAAAAAATGTAGAAAAGAAGATGATCTGTGAGAGGGCCTTGCTCTTTATTTATAGTCCTCTAATGAAGCTTCTAGGCTTAAATTCTATTAGACGCTCCTTGTAATCTTGTCCATTGAATCTTAGCAATCATTGGATACCATCTTTGAGTCGTTGGATTAAATGAGTGAGCACACGGATTGCTAGCGTGGCAATCCGTGATGTGACACTTTGTGTTTCTTTTGCAAGTGACTTAGTGTAAAAATCCCATTCCTTGTGTGCTTCTTCTATATCCACGTGTCATTCCTTTATGAGGATCAGCCAATAGCATTCTTTTGATGATGTTTCTTTGCTTGAGAGGGTTGATTACTACTTAAATCTTACTTCCACATTGTTAATTTCCATTTACCCTTTGTTTTTGACACAGGCAAAAATAAAGACGAAGGATGAATAGTAATAAGGGTTTTGCCGCCTTTTTTTCTTTCTTTTAACCGTTTAGTAAGTTTGACCAGGGGTGTTGGGGGTTTGACTTGGGCCCGGGTAATTTTAAAAGGAAAATGGGCCAATGTTATTTGTTTTGGGCTTGGGTTATTTAAATGGGATTAGGTTATTATAAGGGATAATGCCCGTTTAGGTTTAGGGATGTCGCTTGCAATTTTATTTAATTTGAGGGTTGTTTTGGTAATTTTTAAAATTTGTCATTTTGTGAGTTGACTAGGTTTGACCATGTTTGACTAAGAGTTGACTTAGGTTGACCTTTGATAGCATTCTCCCGGCTCTTTGTGTGCTCTTCCGTTCTCGCGTCCATGTTTGCCCAGTTTTGACCGTTTTCTTGTGATTTTTGCTTTATCCGTACCTACACAATTACAAAGACAAAACAAGCAATATACAAGCAATTTATGCACAATTTTGTCTTTTATGGGTCATTTTTGATATAAAACGGATATGTGTTTTCATACATATAAAAATTCCCCAAACTAAACGATTGCGTGTCCTCACGCAATATTACATGCTCTATAACCAAATACCTCGAAACCTCCCCAAACTAATCCTTTAAGAAGTAGTAAAGTCTTTTGTGGGGAGAGTTAAGAGATCACAAGTTATAAAACACCCCGTTTTCCCATTTTCCAAAACTTTTTTCCATTTTTATGATTTTCCATAATTCCCTAACTACAACTTATTCATGTGTGACATAATGTATTGCTTTCATTATTCTTTTGATAACTTTTAGGATCACGGAACAAAAAGAACTTAAAGTGTCCAAATGGATAAATTCATCGTTCTTGATTTTCACCTCTCTATGGCAAGCTTAAAAACAAGATCATTGTAAATTACAAGTTATGATGCTAACACTACTTATAAGAGCTAATTGTGTACTTACTTTTCCTCCCTTATTCCCTAATTTTGTATCTCAAGATTTTATTTAAGTCATATACCCGAAGGCTCTTTAAGACTTTTATTTCGATACTTATTAATTTCGAAAATAAAGCGTAACGGTAAAGACGCAATAATTAGTTCCTAGCCCTTTTCAAAAGAAAACAATGCCATCAAGATTAAGTCTACATCGAGGCGACCAAAATTTGGCTTTTATTAGGTTACTTAAGCAAGGTACCATTCATGTCATATACCCTAAGGCTCTTTAAGACATAAATGACCCCCCCAAAAAGAAAATTTCCCCCATTTTTATTTAAAATTTGCACATATACCCTAAGGCTCTTTAAGTACAAACAAGACAAAAATTAAGCAACTTCATCCATTCCATATACCCTTAGGCTCTTTAAGGAATGAATAAGGCTATAATTTCACTTATTAAATTCTACTTACCCCATATACCCTAAGGCTTTTTAAGGGATAAGCAAAATATTTATTAATGTGATACATATAGTATGCCAAATTAAGTATTCCTGATGTGTACTCATCTTAATCACAAAGGAACTAAAGAAAACTTCTATTAACTGATTATTAACCAAAAAACCGCACAACTCTATTTATTAACAATTATTATAAGGGTGAAACAATCTAATGGGAGAAAAAGCCACAATATAACACTTATAAGCCTTAAAGAAATCCAACTATTCTATGTTTAGCATCAAAACTTATACTCTACTCTATCATCTCTTGTTCTTCACAATTTAAAATTTCTAATAAAGAAATTAGTGAACACTTAGCCTAATAAATCGATCTTTGCATATTTAAAATCAATTATGGGAACTTCAGAGTCTTGACTTTTTTCAAGCTAGACTTGCATTTTATAGCTCCTTGTATAAAAGATTAGCAAATTTCAATCTATATACGTTAAGGAGAAAAGCTAAGATATAAAATTGGTCGGGTCAAAATTTACTTTTGTTCTCACCAACGGAAAGCCTACATTCGTGTTTAAACACTTATTTTTAACACCTACTATTTTTATTTATCATTTTCTTCACATTTTTTTAAGTGGGGCAAAATAAACTTAAAATTTAAAATTTTTGCGGGAAAAACAGTTACGGGGGTGGATAACAACGGCAAAAGTAGGTAAGATCATATCGAAGATATACAAATTCCCCAAACTAAAATCAAACATTGTCCTCAATGTTTCCTATTCTAAGGGTTAGTCGATAATAATCAAGGATATCAGATTTCCCCAAACTAATGGCAAGCAAAGGCTAGGAAACTCGAGTGAACGGGGACACAACACCGAACACGAGAGTCTTCAAACAATGTTGGTTTAATCCTGCAAACAATCACAAGCACAAACAACGAGAAACGGAAGAGTACAAGCCTCCTCACATCACTTTAGAGATTAGAAAGAAGAAAGAAAATAAATAGGATAAGCATGGGGTGCCTCCCACGAAGCGCTTTGTTTTTGGTAGCCGAGTCACATAGCTTGACTCGATCCCCGAATTTATTCGTTCTTGGAGAAAGTGTGGAGAAGAAAATCTCAATCGGGCTTTCATTAATGTTTGGATAAACATTTAAGCACATGAAAGTTTCATCCCGATGAGATACCACCAGTTCTAAGTGGAGATACTTGGATCAAAAATGGTGTCCTCATTTTTGGTGGAGGAAAGTAAGGGAGAAACCTCAGGGTAAGTGAGATACGGAAGAAAAATCCGAGTGACAAATGTGAAGGAATTGTCAACTTCAACATTAATCTCACCTCCCCCTGGGTCAAAACATTCGTCTTCATTAAGCTCATCACCATTGTTTATCACGGGCACATCGGGTTCCATGTCAAAGGTTAAACGTTCATATTCGGGAATGGGATCATCGTTAAGCAAGTTGTCAATAATATCCTCTTCCGAGTCAAAATCACTTTCAATACCTGGTGGTATCGAATCATCTGGTCCAGAAAATATATCGATCTCTTCCCTATTAGAATCACTATCTTCAACGAGAGTAGTAGATGTGGGAAGAGACTCGATGATCGTATGAGAATTTTCTGGTGATCGGGAAGATGAATTTCCGCATAGCAATGACATTCGATTGATATAATCCTCGTGCTCTCTAACAATTCCTGGAGGAATCGTGATAAGTTCACCGGTGAACTCATGGTGAAGAGGATCACTCTTGGGAGAAAAAGTTATCAAAGATTCATTCTCTGGTTCATTCCTAATTTGTTGTGGTTCATGATCGAAAAATACACCGGAAGAGAAATTATGGGTGTTATCATCATTAATCAAACTTTCAAGATATAATACGTCTCCTTCCGAGTCATAATAACCTTCCTCAATATACGTAGGAACTTCGATAGCTAGAAAAGCCTCGATCTCATCATTATTGCCTCCTGGATTAAAACATTCAGCCTTATCAATTGGAGCATCGTACAAAATTCTTTTCCAATCATTCGTTTTACATTCCAAATCAAATAAATCGTCATTCTCTTCGAAAGGTGGATCATCGATGAATCCCTCGAGAATGGAAGCAACGCTTTTCATAGGAGTAGACGGATCATGGTGAAGTAGAAACTCAATGTCGTCTCCTGGAGTAAGACACTCATCCTTACTAGAATCAGAAAGAGGTGTGACTAGGAAAGTCGACTCATCAAGGTTGGAATTATAAGAATCGTTGCACTTGATGTCCTCTAACACTTCATCAAAAAGAGGGTTTATGTCACTAGAGTTGAAATTGACATCAAATTCGAAAAGAGGGTTAGAGAAAGTCACGGAATCATCACGTGGAAAGTTGATGGAAGAGAAATCATCACACGAAGGTAAAACGTTCTCACTTTCACTCCCGGATGTATCCTCATATTCTCTTGGGATTAGGACAATTTCCTCAGCACTAAAAGTACTAAGGTGTTCGTCCCCCATTATGAGAGAATCTTTGGGCTCAATAGACGGTAAGGTGGATGTGATTGCAAAAACCGAAGAAACTTGAGGTGTTTTGTTTGAATGGAAAATGCTCTCCTTCTGAATAACTTTAAAATTCTTCAAACAAGGTGTGATACGAGTTTGGCGTTTAGCCGTCGGCTCTGCGAGATTCTTCACTTCCTGCTTTTCTTTTTCATCGTTGACATCTTCCGGTGGAGGCAAGCAAACTAGAGCGGGTTCGTCGGTAAACCTTTTAAAACTATCCTTGCATGTGTCATTAACCATTTTAATTGACTCGTTTATATGCTTTTGAGGATGTTTTGACGTGCCATTGACATGAAAAGTTATTTGTTCATTTCCGTCCCTCAAAACAAGCTCTCCTTCGTATACATCAATTAAAGCATGACTGGTTCTCAAAAAGGATCTCCTAAGTATGAGAGGAACTCGAGGATCGGCTTCAAAATCAACAACAACAAAGTCGATAGGAAAATGGAAATTCCCAACTTTAACAAAAATATCTTCGGCGAGTCCTTTAGGACGAGTAATCGATCGGTCCGCTAACTCTAAAGTCATCCGAGTTGGTGTAAGATCAGGTAAAGAAAGCTTTTTCCAAATAGAAAGAGGCATAAGATTTATGCTCGCGCCAAGATCGGCCAAGGCATGACATACATCCATTCCCGGGAAATTACATGGAATAAGAAACTTACCGAGATCTCCAAGCTTTTCAGGAAGCTTTTTGAGGAGCATCGCTGAGCAATTCTTGTTCAACGGTATCTTAGCTAACTCAAGCAACTTTTCCTTATTCATGAGCAAACTCTTAATCGTAGGAGCAAATCTTGGCATCAAAAGTAAAGCATCCGCGAAACTAATGTCGAAGCGCAAATCTTGAAAGATTTGGAAGATCTTCTTCATTTGATTCGAAGCTTTATCACGGGACTTTTGATCATCACGTCGTGAAGGATATGGAATATTTGGCTTAGGTAAACTCTTTGTAATATCGGATTCCGGAATGAGAGTGGTTTTAGGCAAAGTCTTTGGAACATCGGGTTCCGGAATAGAAATAGGGATAACCGGAGGTGGGATTTGAGCGGTACTTCTTTGGAAATTTGTTTTCTCTTTATCCGTTGTCTCCTCGGTTTCTTGTTCTACTACCTTTTTAGGAGAAGGATTAGTAGGAATCGAGGGTCCCTCGTAAGCAACACCACTTCGAGTCAGTGGATGGCTTTCATCTCCCCTTCGGGTTTGGGGATGGTATTACTCGGAAGAGTACCCGAAGTTGAGGCTTGGTTTTGAAACAATCCACAGATCATGTTTTGCAAATTATTTTGAAAGGTAGTTTGTTGATTCATCATGATGGCTTGTTGAGATTTTATCGTGTTTTAAATTTCATTCTTAAGGTCTCATTTCAACGAGTTGATTTGATTTTGCATGTTTCTCAACATCTGATCATTATTCCTCTTGTAACTTGAAAAATCATTTGAAATCCTCTTGTTGAACTTGTTATAGACACGTGAAAAGGTTGTTTTGAAATACTTGGTTTTGAAAATAAGGTGCATGATTATTTTGAGGCTTGAAAAAACCTTGTATTTCCATGAAAATCATTCTCCGATTAAAAATTATTTCCCTTGATTTGATTCTGATTAACCTATTTTGACATTGTTTTGCACTGGAGCAAAACCTGGTGGGTGCCATTTGATTATAACACGGTTTAGAGGGTTAACTTGATTGAAGTGCCCGTAGTCGCACAACACTAGCCTAATTGTTATCGATAGATGGATCATTCGTATACAAGAATGGGCACACACCACAAGTAAAGCATGTTTCCTCAACTGCTTTCAAACGGGCGGGGTGACAACTTTCTTAGAAACAATCTCAACTAAGGTCGAAAGTTGATCCGCAAGCTTATCAATTCTCTCATCCATTTTACTAGATGTAGCATTCATCCTAGAAGCATTTGATCTATTTCGTGAATAACGAACTTTTGATATATTCTCAATTATGTTTAATGACTAATTAGTGTCTTAAAAGAATTTCCACCCGCCCATGGCATTTAAGGAGTAATATATATATTATTTTGTTCATTCTCGTTTAAACCGTTATAAAAGGTATCAACTTGAGTTAACTGCGTAAATCCGTGACGGGGACAAGCTCTAAGCAACTCCTTAAAACGTTCCCACGCTTCACTAACAGTCTCCTCAAATTTTTAAGTAAATCGAGAAATTTCATTCTTTAAGTGAGTGGTTTTTGAAGGAGGGAAAAATTGATTTACAAATTTGGTAACGAGATCCTCCCAAGTCAAGATCGAATTTGGTGGTTCTTTCTCATACCAAGTTTTAACTGGACTCCTTCGAGCGAATATGGAAATTCATAAGCTTAATCACATCGTTAGGACATTCTAAATCGTAAAGTCGAGGTAATCCTTTTGAAAACTTATAATATGGAGCATGTGGACTTTTCACTCTCACGACCGTAAATGGATTCGCTTGAAATAGTTTGTAACAATTCGTTTTAATCTCAAATGTTGCATTAATTTTCGGTTAAAACAATAGCTTCTCAGTACCCTTCCGTGGTGCTCAGGAGTTGACTTTCCTCGTACGCTCTGCCATTGGTGCAATGATAGTACGAAGCTCGGGTTGGACTATGTTAGAAACTCGTCTTCTCCGACGTCTTGGAATTGTGACGTTTGAATTATTAGGATAATTGGAACGTCTAGTGCGCATGCACTATTTAAAGAAAATAGAAAAATAAAAAAATATTTTTGGTTTTTTAAAAGTTTATTCACAATCTAATTTTAACGGACAACGAGATAGACAACTTGAACCAAATAATCAAACTTACTTCACGGTAGCTCTTAAAAATTTTACTTTTTAAGATGAGCCGTATTTCGTAAGTGACACAAATGGTAAGTTTTTAAATCTTTTATTCGAGTTGGGAACTTATTATGATAATACCTCAATGGAAGGTATTATATGTTGGTGTTCTTTTACCAACTTGGTAATTTTTTTTTATTCACAAATTAACGAGAAGAATCAAAAAATCCGGAAGAGCAAATATTTTTGCCTTTTTGTTTTTAATCTTCTACTTAAAGAAAAGAAAAATATTTTTTACTTTTTATATATTTTTTTTATATTTTTTATTTTCTTAAAAGCGTAACTTTCGAAGATGAAAGGTTCTCCAAATCATGATCAACAAACTTCAAACGAAAGAATCTTAATCACAAATCCCCGGCAACAGCGCCAAAAATTGATTGCTAGTTTATAATACACGCGATATAATATACTTATAAGAGAGCTTTAAGAAAATTCCCAAGTTTCTCTTGAAGAAAATTCACTCAAATATTGAAACCACGTTTGAATTCGAACAATGATTTGAATGAAATTGAAGATTAATTTGATTATCTATTTCTATGAATTAAAAACAATTAAAATAAGCAAACTATATCAATTAAGCAAACGCGACAAATAAGCAAGTATGACCAAATTAAAACCTACTAATGCAAATTTAATTCCTAAACCTAAATTAAGATAAAAGAAAATTTAAAGAAAAAGAAAATTATTTTTTTGATTATTTTTGATTTTTTATTGAATTAAAAGCTAATTTAATGATAAATAATCCTAGAAAATAACAAATTAATTCCTAAAAATTCTAAAAAATGATTTTAAACTTTTAGAAAAATCTAAGAAATGATAAAAACTCAGAAAAATATTTTTAACTATTTTTTTATAATAAAATCCTATTTTATAAAACTAAATTAAAAAACTTAAAAATGAAATTAAAAATCTAAAAGGGGTAAAAAATGATTTTAATAAATGTAAAACTAAAAATATTTATTCTATAACTAAAGACTATTTTTTGTAATTTTCTTAAAACTTTTTCTATTTTTTATTGCTTTTTGAAAATTTTAATCTAAGAAAAATTATAAAAATTAAACAAATAAAAGGAAAAATCTGGAAAAATCACTAAAAGTCTAAAATGAAGCAAGAAATTTAAGAAAAATAAAATCAAGCTACCAGATAAACCAATAAGCCCTGAATAAGCCTTGATAAGCTACGAACTAGAAAAGGAAAAAGGAAATGAAAAAGGGGTTAAAAGAATAATGTGGTGAAGAGTTGATGGATGAGCTATTGAAGCACAATGGTAAAGAGAGTGTGTGTGTGAAGGCAAGGTCGTGGGTTCGAGTCCCAGGCCTTGCTTTTTTTATTTTTTTATTTTTCAAAATCTTAAAAACAAATTTATAGAAAAGCTAAAAATAAGCACATTTAATGAACACAACTTATGATGAAAGCTCCTAGATAAGCTGGAAAACAGCTTAAAAGACAGACTTAACTCTTAACTTTCTTTTTGGCTTTTTTTCAAAATTTAAGAACTTAAGAAAATGAAATAAGCTGAAAACTAAGATCAATAAGCTACTAACTATTTAAGTTTACCCTAATAAGCTACTTATGAAAGAAATAAGCACAAGGATATAAGCCATAAGCTGAGAATCACAATAAGGTCTTATGAACACTTAGAAACCAAACATACCTTAAGAGCTATTTTGAGCTTATTTCTCAGCTATCAAATGAACTTTTTATGAAATGAAACTTATATTTTTTGAAAACTTGACTTAAGGGCTACTAGAAAACGCTTTTTGAAAAGACTTTGGAAAACAAAATGCGTATTGAAAAAGCCTTTTGAGAACAGACAGTTTAGTCAACATATACTGATTTTGGTTTTTAAAATGAAAAAGACAAAAAGCTAATTTTAAGGGCTACAACAGATAAGATAATGAACTATTTAATTGAAAATAATTTGAAACAGATTAAGTTCTACCCTAAATCTACTTGAATGCTAAATTTTAATTCCTAAAGAAAACTCTAACCCTATGAAAATTGATCATGAAAAAGGCAAGTTGCACTTAGAACTGCTGATGTAGTTGACATGTATATGACCACAATTTAATTCCTATTATACAGACCTAATGAACTAAATTTAACACTCATAAAACTTAAAACTAAAACTAATAACACCTAATGCAAATACTAGAAATGATTTGAGCTTATAATGCAAGCTAAACCTAACAGTCTTGAACATATACTAAACCAGCCTATGAAAACCTAAATAATTCTAATCTTAACTAAATAATCTAGCTTAAACAAACCTAATGATGAGAATTAAATCAAAGTTACAAGACCAAATGGCCACTCCTTTAAAAACCTTCAAACTCATTCTAGCTTATGAAAAAAAGATTTAGCATTCAAAACACAAATACCAGATGACTAACAACTTTTAACAACCTTATTAAGCATTAATCAACAAGAAAATAAGCCAGAATCTATAAGCTACTTACTATGCTAAATATTATTTTTTTGATTTTTAATGATTTAAGAGACAAAATATGAAAGACTAATATCTATGCTATAAAACTTAAAAACAGATACTCAAACATGATTATTAAGCATAATATCAAAGAAGTTAAGCACAATAAGCAAGTAATAAGCTAAAAATAAGCAAATGCAAGATTAAAGATAAAATACTTGAAAATTAAAGAGAACTTACAAAAGCCTTAGCTAAACAAAGGCTCAAATTGCTCAAAGAACTATCTACAAGCTCTAGCTTATCACAAGGATAAGCTATTTAAGTCCCATAAGCTCTTCCAGGGTAAGCTTATCATCTAAAAAGATCAAATCCATACTAGCAAAGGTATTAAACTGATTTTAATGATTTAAGTAGATTAATGGTTGATTTAAGTTTCTAATCTAAGCTTAGAGACTTAGAGACTTAGAGAGCTGAGATGAGCTTGTGAGGAGCTTATGTAACAGTAGCAGCTTATTAAGTATGAAAGTTTTATATAAAAGTGAGCTTGAGAAAAGTAAAAGTAAACTTGAATTCTTATTAATGAAAAGTTGATTACAATACTGAAAGGAAAATTACATTAAGCTAACATTAAGCTAAAACATTTTGAAAGAAACGTTATAAAAGCTAAAATTTTTAACCTACTCTATATACTACTCCTAGATATCTTTGTGAGTGAGGAGATGCCCTGTATTT
Source organism: Tanacetum coccineum (assembly GCA_026074375.1). Lineage (NCBI taxonomy): Eukaryota > Viridiplantae > Streptophyta > Magnoliopsida > Asterales > Asteraceae > Tanacetum > Tanacetum coccineum. Next base: position 16,356 of record BQNB010026625.1, on the reverse strand, counting down.
ATAATGTTTGAGAGAAGCTTCTAGGTCACTGAGTTGTTAGACGCTCCCATTCATCTTGGCCTTTCATTCTTTCTCATCATTAGATCTCTAATAATCACCGTTGGATTAATTGGGGTGAGCACACGGATTATCAACGTGGCATTCCGTGTGTCAGACCTTGTGTGCTTCTTTTGCACTAATTTTAGTACAAAAATCCAATGATTGGTGTGTTTCTTGTCAGACCCGAGTGTCATTCTTCTTGGGTTTCAACCAATCAAAACTTCTTATGACATCTTCATTTGCCAGGGTGTACTTTGGTACTTAGATTAAAAGGCCACGTCCTTAATTTTGATTTACCCTTTGATTTGATGTATGGTTAAACACTGAGAACGATGATGAACAGTAAAACTTTTTACCCGCCCTTTTTAACTTGTAAACGTTTATATGGGGGTTTGACTTGGGGCATTGGATGGTTGACTTGGACCCGTATTTTATAAAAAATGGATATGGGCCATAGGTTATGGGCTTAGTTATAAAAAGGGTTAAGGGTTATGAGATAACGACCGTTAGTTTCTTTATAAAAGAGGACTAACGGTGTTAGGATTTTTAAGGCTTTTGTGTAATATGTTTGATTTTGAGGGACTGATTTGGTATTTTTGGAGTTTTGTCTTCTTGTAGTTGACTAGAGTTAACCAAGGGTTTACTTTGGTTGACCTTTTCTTGCAATCTCCCGGCTCTTGTACAATCTTTCCTTTCTCGTGTCCGTGTTTGTCCGGCTTTGACTGTTTTCTTGTGATTTTTGAAATATCCGTACCTACACAATTACAAAGACAAAACAAGCAATATACAAGCATTTTATGCATAATTTTGGTCTTTTAAGGGACATTTTTGATATAAAAAGGATATGTGTTTTCACACATATCAAGCACAGACGGCCCCCATATCAATTAAGGGACTGCATGTCTGCTCATCTGACATTGAGAAATCTGTTTTCTTTCAAAAATCCATTTTGGGTCCTAGACCAAAACATATAATGGTAAACAATGTTAAAATTCTCGTTGCTAGTGATAATAAGGTTAAACAATTTTAAACTCCATAGTTAAAACCCGGAGTTGGATTTTCAAAACCAAACCTTAGATCAAAAACTCCACCACCTAGAAGAGTTAATAATTCTTATCCTAGATCTAAGACACCACAACCAAAACAAAATGTTGGTCAACAAAATCGACCTCATAGATTTCTTGTAACTTGGAATAATTTCCATATTCAAGGTTACATGACATGGGGAATGTGTCATTCATTCCCATATTGCAATCAAATGCATCAAATGTAAGGGATGTTTAGCACTGACAACTTTGGACCCATGAGATATTAGGACTACATGTTTGAGTTCTTGTCTAATATAAATAGATATGCCTTAGAGTCGACTTGGAGTCGACTTGGAACCCGATGAGTGGATAAAAGATAATGGATACTCTAAACACATGACGGGTAACTGAAAGCTCTTCTCAACCTACAAGGTGTACAATGGAGGTAACATCATTTTTGGTAGTAATCTATGCGGTAACATCATTGGTAAAGGTATGATCTCTCATGGCTCACTTAAAATTGCTAATGTGGAGCATGTAGATAATTTAGGATTCAACTTGCTAAGTGTAGGACAAATATGTGAAAGTAAGTTTAAGGTTATATTTTTTGAATATGATATTGAGATAGTTAAGGACGGTAAAGTCATAGGTAGAGGTATTAGGAAGAAAGGCTTATATGTGATGAAATTAGGAACTAAGACTGAAGACAAAATTTATCTTGCAACGATTGATGAAAACTTCACTTTGTGGCATAGTAGATTAGGTCACGCAAATATGTGTCTCATTCAATTGTTAGCCTCTAAGGAACTAGTTAGAAACTTACCTAAGCTTAAGTTTGATCAACATTTTTGTGATGCTTGTAAAATTGGAAAACAAGCTCATGCTAGTCACAAAGCTAAGAATGTAGTCTCAACGAATAGATGCTTAGAACTTCTCCATATGGATCTCTTTGGTCCATCCGCCGTACGGAGCTATGGAGGAAACCTCTACACCTTATTAATAGTAGACGACTATTCTAGGTATACTTAGACAAGACTCTTTAAAACTAAAAATGAAGCATTCGATCAATTTGAAATATTTAGTAGGAAAATACAAAACCAATCAGGATGTCCGATAGTGTCAATTAGGACGGACCACGGTAGGGAATTTGATAACGGAGTTCAATTTGGAGAGTTTGTAATGCCAATGGTATTACACATAACTTCTCGGCTCCACGCACTCCATAATCAAATGGCGTGGTAGAAAGGAAAAATAGGACACTTCAAGAAATGAGTAGAACCATGTTGAATGAACAATCGTCACTACAAACGTTTTGGTGTAACGCCGTAGATACTTCAACATATATCCTCAACCGAATCCTAATTAAAGCCATCTTGGGTAAACCACCTTATGAACTCTTGAGAGGTATAAAACCTACTCTTGATTATTTTATTATGTTTGGAAGCAAGTGCTTCATTTTAAACACCAAAGAATACCTCACTAAGTTTGACCCAAAGTCATATGAAGGTGTCTTTTTAGGTTACTCCCAAAATAGCAAAGCATACATTATCCTAAACAAACACACCATGAAATTCAAAGAATCACTCAATGTGACATTCGATGAAACTCCTCCACCCTCTAAGACACCACCCTTGGTGGATGATGACTTAGATGAAGAAGAAGTAATTAAGATTACTAAAAAGAAAAACCTAGAAAATGACATTGAGGATGAAACTTTAGAAATTGATGATGTAATCAATATTAAGGAATCTAGGAACCATCCACTAGAAAATGTCATAGGAAACCTTAATCAAAGAACCCTTAGGTCTCAATCCCAAAACCAAAGTAACTTCTTTTATTTTATATCCACTATAGAACCTAAGAATGTAAACGAAGCCTTAAAGGATAAAAGTTGGATAATCGCTATGCAAGAAGAACTAAATCAATTCGTTGTAAACGATGTTTGAGAGTTAGTACCACAACCTAAGAATATGAAAATCATAGGAACTAAGTGGGTATTTAGAAATAAATTAGACGAGAACGGTGTTGTTTCTTGGAATAAGGCTAGGTTAGTCGCCCAAGGTTATAATCAACAAGAGGGCATCGATTATGATGAAACTTATGCCTCAGTTGCTAGGTTAGAGTCTATTAGGATCTTGCTAGCTTATGCTTGTGCCTTAGATTTTAAGTTATTCCAAATGGACGTAAAAAGTGCATTCCTAAACGGTTTTATCAATGAGGAGGTATACGTGGCACAACCTTCGGGATTCATTGATTTCGAGAAATCGGATCATGTTTATAAACTCAAGAAAGCTTTATATGGTCTTAAACAAGCACCTAAAGTGTGGTATGATAGATTAAAATCTTTTCTTATTAAACATGAGTACAAAATGGGAATGGTAGATAACACACTTTTTACTAAGAAGAAAAGTTCAAATCTCATCATCGTTTATATATATATATATGTTGATGACATTATATTCGGTTTTACTTGTCAAGACATGTGTGATGAATTTGCCAAAATCATGCATGACGAGTTCGAGCTGAGCATGATGGGTGAGCTTAACTTCTTCCTTAGATTACAAATAAAACAAATAGAAGATAGAATTTTCTTTAATCAATTTAAATATATTAAAGAAATGCTTAAGAAATTTGGCTTAGAAGATTCTAAAGCAATGAAAACCCCCATGTCCTCGAATACTAAACACCTGAAAGATGAAGAGTGTGACTCGGTATGATAGGTGCCCGATATCATGTTTAGTGTCTGCCTTTGTGCACGTTTCCAAGAGGATCCCAAAACCTCCCATCTTGAAGTGGTTAAGCGTATCTTTCGATATATTAAAGGCACTACACACTTAGGATTATGGTATCCTAAAGGGATCAGCATAGAAACCGTAGTATATGTCTACTCTGATCATGCGGGAGATTATGTAGACCAAAAGAGCACTAGCGGTATTTGTACGTTCGTAGGATGTTGTTTAACATCTTGGTTCTCGAAGAAACAAACCGCTCTTTCTATATCCATGACCGAAGACAAATATGTAAGCGCCGAAAAGGCATGTCAACAAGCACTATGGATGAAACAAGCTCTCATCGACTACGACATATGACTCAACGATGTCTCAATCATGTGCGACAACAAAGGCGCGATTGACCTTAGCAAAAACTCGGTGCAACACTCGCGAACTAAACACATCAAAATTCGTCACCACTTTCTTCGGGATAATGTCCAGAAATGACATATCTCTATCAAAAAAGTCTCGTCCGTCGACAATATCGCTGACATTCTCACCAAATCCCTTAAACGTAAATCGTTTAACTATCTTCATCTTGGTTTAGGAATGACGGAACACATTCTATAAATCGTTCTTCTTTTCTTCTAGTCTCGATTCTAGTCCGTGCTCCATTATGTGCCGTGATAACTTAATTACTTCATTCGATCTATTTTAAGCATTTTTAATTCATGAAATGCAAATTAAAACATCACTCCTCCTAAAATATTTGTCAAAAACACCTCTATTGGAGGCGGCCACCATATCATGGGTGGCCCCCTAATTAAATTAGGCGGCCCCTTTATCGATATGGGACCGCCACCAGTCAGGACATAATGTTTGCACACCATTTTTGTTAAACACCAAAACAAACACTCCCTTCTTCTCAAACTGTAGTGACAAAAACCACCCAAAACCACCAAAAACTTCAAATCGACCAAATTAACTCAAATTTAAGGTGTAATCATCTCTAATAATCATTCTTAATATTAAAAAAATCATCAATTGTAAGTAATTTTATCCATTTTCTTTGTAACACCCGCCCCGAGGGGCATCGGATTGCAGATTGGTATCAAAAGCTTTGGTTGTAGAGAACTAGGTTGTTTTCAAAACTTGGATTGTAGTCATTTTAGATATCAAAGTAATGTTAAGAGTCTAAGATTGTAAGGAACTAGGTCGAGTCTTTTGAAAAACCTAAACTATGACGCTTCTACACGCACGCCGATACTCCTCGTTGCTATTGGTTACATGTAAGGTACATTTATTAATTGTTACCTGTAATTATATTTAAGTATGTATTATATGTGTGATTGGTTAAGTATGGATATTTACACATGTGTTGGATACATAAAGTATTATGTATAGGTGCATTTGTACATGTGTTGTATGCATAAAATGTCATGTGATTATATGATAACTACCATTATGTATGTTTGAAATATAACTAAGATATATGTGGATCGAGAATGTCGCGAATCAAAATTTTGTTTGTTGCGCTTTTATGCGAACTGTTATTTTGATAATAGTGTTCCGATAGTAATAAGAAGTGATACACTATTAAGTAAGTATTATATGATATTTTCTATATTATCATGGTGAATGTGATTCCTCCTGATCATGATCATGATGTACCCGTTGTTGAGCCAAATCAACATGATGATGCTCTTGTTGTTCCCAAACCTGTCTTAGAAGATGAAGATGAAGACCCAGAAGAAGACGAATTTGAGGAAGAAGAAGATCCTCAAGAAGATGAAGATGATATGGAGATAGACATTAAGGAAAATGAAAATGAGCCAGATTTGACGTATCCTTACGAAGAGGTGGATCCTCTTAACCCTTCGCCGCCTGCTTTTGAGTCTGAACTTGATGATCAGATTGAGGTTGAGAATCCAATTGAGCATGAGGATGAGACTGTTCCTGTTAGTGTCTATGAGGTAGGTGAATCATCTACTACCGCTATTCCTCGAGAGGATGGTGATAGATTGCTACCTGGCCTCATGAGACGAGATATTGACTCTCTTTTTGGTCGAATGGTTAATTTTTCGAGACGATTGTGTGGTCGCGAGACGGCGCATTCATTGGTCGAGAAGAAAGGAGAGGCAAAGGATAGGTTTTATGGTAAGTTAATTTTGGATTTGAGTAATGAAGTGCGTTCTAGTGTGGAACAAGGAACTGCAGCAAGGGAAAAGTTGGTTGAGAAGCTTGAGAATGTTGAAGAAAAAGCTGAGTGTAAGAAACTGAAGAATGAACTTGAAGAAGCAAGATTGAGCAACACATTCCTTCATATGCAGAATGAACGAGTCGAGAGAGATCTCTATTAGACTAGGGTTCGAGCTCATGAGTTCTATCAAGAGATGATTTGTAGGGGATTTGTGTTTGAAGAATGACCGAATGAAGCTATTGATGTTCTGATTGAAGATGAGAAGAGTCCTTTGTCTGAGCCGCGAGGATATCCTCCTGATGTGTAGTAGTTTATTTTCAATTATAGTTTCTTTTGTTGTGTAATCACTAAACTGAGTCCTCAGTTGGTAAAACTAGTACTATTGGTTGTAACGATTTGTATCATTTTATGAAATAATGCAACTATGTATTAACTCTTTGTGATGAAAAATACATGACTATCTTTTGATTACTACTTGATGTTGTGTGACTATTGTTGTCGTTAATTTGTCATTATATCATGTAATGAGAGTATCATGTTATAAATGCTTACCAGATTGTTTTCTGTATGACGTGATAGAATCATGCCTCCAAAGTCTGCACCTATGACTTAAGCTACTATTTGCCGAATGATCAAGGAAAGTATTGATGCCGCTATTGCTGTTGAGCGGGCAAGGCAAGCGAATGTTAGGAATGATGCTAGTAGATCTAGGCCAGTTAGAGGTCGAGACACTGCACCTGCTGTTTGTGAGTGCACTTTTGCTGGGTTTATGAAGTGCAATCATGCTGCCTTTCGTGAGGTTGAAGGAGCTGTTGAATTGCGAAGGTGGTTCGACTTGATGAGTTGAGTCATCCTGAATTAGAGGCGATACGGTAGGTTCGAGTCGACTATGTTAGTCGCGGTGCGTAAATGTTGGAATTTTTATTTTTATTTTTCGTCGAATGAGCAATAAGTCCATGATGCTCATTGTTTTTCGTATTGATTTTGATTTTCCTTATTTCCATTAAGTGTTGTAGTAGGATTGTTGTCGCTGAATTATATGGAATATGTGCTATATGTGCTATGTGCTTTAAATGGTAGTGAGCGCTCATGTTACTTTTTCGTGGCTAGTGATGCGGTTTATGATGTGAGCGAATGGTGACAATCTCCCCGCCCCCCCCAATAAGAATTTAGGACCGTAAAAAGGTTGGTGACATCGCCAAAAGTCTTGTTGAACGATTGTGGGTTAAAGTACCATGAGAGATGGTACCAGAGCAATGAGTTGATAGTGAACTAAGTCGTTTTACAAAACTTTGACTATAACCGTTTTTGAAAAAGTTTCACGAGTCTTTCACCGATGTCCGATATCCGCGCACGTGTTGTTCTCGATCCTCGAAGCCTTATGTGGTATATATTTGATTGCATATTATGTGCTTAACAAGTGGTTGACACTTGTTACAAGTAATAATATATATCCGAATATATATAATATATATATAATAATATATATTTATATATATTAAATATTATATTAATATATATTATTATTAATAATATATACGGCATATGTTCTATGGTATACAATTATATAATATCTTTGATGTTGCTTCTTACGAAGAGTTTAATTTCTCTAAACATTTCGACGCGATATGATAAAATTATTTTGATATGTGATGAAAACATCGTTGTTATACGATTATCTTCGAAACTTTTTCGCGACTTTACTTTTCATCTTTTGATGATATTGATTCGTTGTAGTTGTCGATCCCATTGGGTGATTTATTGTTCAACTCCGAGTTCGAATATTTTCCCATTGCTTTTAAATCGCATATGCTATTTCATAACCTATTGTTTTAAAAAAATTCAGTTTGATGGATGAACTTTTATATGTCACACCATAACCCTCATTGCTTTGGAAAACGCTATTAACTTATTCTTGCGTAACGTGTTGTTTAGAAACGGCTATTTTTGGAACTTTCAAATAAAGTTGGTGTGTTGTGCTTTGATTCTTTCGTGTCGACCTCTACTTAGTAAGTCTTGAAACGTTCGGGTCTGGAAACCCATGATTTGATGTGTTTGAAAGAGTGTTAAGTCATTGGGTATGGCTTTGTATTGGCGTTTGAAGGAATTAAAATGGTGTTTGATTGGATTTTGAAATAGATTATACGGCAGTTTGTAACCAGCAGGTTGTGGGGTTGATTGTGAATTGTTTTTGGTCTTAAGGCACCTGAGAAATCCAATATGAATGTGGGTATATTTCTTAAGTATATGTGGTTCTTTGGATAGGGTCGTATCTCCTCCGGATGAGTGAGATATCGTCATTTTTGTAAAAATAGTCAAATCGGGTATACCGTTGGGAAAAGGAGTATAACTCCATATTTTTGTAATAACTTTTCAAAAGAAAATTTAGGTAGCTGTAGAAGACTCTTAGGACTATCACCTCCAATTGGTTTCACATCAAAAGCATCAATGAATTCTATTTCGCTCATTTTCGTAAACTACAAAAATTTGTCAAAATTTATTTGGGGATTGCTTTGGGATAGCAGCTTGTTGGGTATGTTTCAAAATGTTTTTGGTCTAAGAAGACCTGGTAAACCGAACTAGGATGAAGAAAAACATCTTAGGTACCTGTACGAATTCGGATGGACTCATATCGACGCCCGACGAATGAGATATTACCGAAATGGCAAAACTAGTCAAAAATTGAGACCAGAATTTGAATGAGTAATAAGTTTAAAAACTTATATAGCAACACCTAAATATGTAAAATTGTAAGTTCTAGATATCGAACAAACTTAGATTTGAGCAGTCGTTTCGGCTTTTGCGGATGCACGGTTTAGGAGATACACTCGATTTAGTGTAGCGACAAAATTTTGGAAAAAGGCAGCCTTGATAGAATATGGGCAAAATGGTAATTTCACCTTGGTTCTGAAACTTCTTGGGCCGTGGGCCCTACGTTTCTGTAAATTATACTTGAAATGCTTTCCGTAGACAAAAACCTCACAACTTTTTATCCGTCCACGTACTTAGTAATAGGTGAGGACTTCACGATTTAGGTTTTATTTGGATTGAGGTTATTGTTGCCTCAGAGTTTTATCCTATCACCGGCGTAGTGATTGCGCATTCTTTTAGCTATTACTTTTGATTTAGAACTCTAGAAGAGTTCATGTATATGTAGTTTATGTATTGAGAACTTAGAACCGTTACGTTGGAGTTCAGGCTTTGAAAGCCAATGATGTAACCTTTTTGAGAATTGTATGTATTACTTATTTTTTGATGTTTGTTATTACGATTGTTGTAATTGTTCTCGGTTATGAGTTATGAGGAGGTGTCATTGTATAGGTCGTACTATGAGTGAAGCCTGGAGGTTGTGGTTACCCCCGAGGCACTTGGTGTGTGAGATTGCGTCTGACCCAATGTTCGTGACCTCAATTGGTGAATATTTCGCATGTGTATGTTACTTGCTTGCATAATCCATGAGTGGGTATTATTTTTTAAACTTGCTGTGACCGTTGAGGAAACTGTATCTAATGATGTTTTGTGACTTGATGATTTTAAAAATATGAATTGCAATAACGAATTTTGTGGTTGGAACCAAATTCGTTGCGCGAATCATATTGACTATGCTGTATAAATTGTTTGTGTAAACAACGGAAAAATGTGTTTTCAAATTTCATAAACTGACCCTATGGTGAAAGTCAAACTTGCGTATACTTTTGAATATAGTTTATAACAAGCAAAGGATTAGAAATGTTAGTTAAACTAAGGTGAAATTGAAAAATTAAAGTGTGTGGGTTTTTATATGATCTTTACTTTCGTGCAAGCCTTTCTAAAATGGAAACTTTATTGAAAACGTTGTGATATTGTTAAGTAAGTCAAAGCGAAATGTTTTGCGTCGCACTTGGAGATTCTAGTATATGATTGTTGTATACGAATTAGAGGTATATATATAAAAATAGATAAATATAAATATATAATATAAATATATAAATATATAATATAGATATATATATATATGATATATATATATATATAGATAATATATCTACGTACTCATGTATGCTAGTAGGCAATATATGATATGTTATACTATATAGTCTGTCCGCAATATTGTACTATATAGGATCGCGCCGAGACGTGAAGTTTATTGCGCTTGTGTGGGGATTGATGGATTGAATGGGATCATTTTGCTTAAGGTATTCATAGCCTCGCATTAAATTCTTTTAAATGTTTTTAAACCCGCGAGGGGGATACATGTTTGTTTTATAAATCGAACACATATGATTTTATGGTATGCTGGACCCGATTATGAGATTGTTTCCGCATAAGTTGCTATTGTCGAAGTCCCTTATTTCATGAACCGTTAATTGCCTTGTTGTGAGGTAAAACGCTAATGCATTAAATAGATCTATTGGGTTTTGAGGAACCCTGATCGCGGGTTTGAAACCTCGTACCACCCTTCAAACGGACCATTTTGTTTAATAGAAATTAGTAGGTATATAGACCATAATACCGGTTTGGGGCAACCTTTTAGCATATGAAATACCATAGGTTTGTTAACTCGTGTACATTAGCTTATTGCTGTGTAAAGAAAAGAAGTTGCTATACATTGCATTTGTTGCTTTGTTTTCCCGAGAACTAATAATGTGTTCAAAGGTTTTTACTTATTGATTAATTTAAACTCTATGAATTTCACTCAACTTTGTTGTTGACGTTTTAAACATGTTTTATCCCAGGTAACCAAGGCTGAAGGCAACGATGGCGTGGAGGTGTCGTGCGTGTGGTGATGGATTTTATGGAAAGACTTCTTGTGTGTTCCGGTCTTTCAAAAACAATATCTCATGTGGTGTTTAAAACAATGTCTTTATTTGAAAACAATATGTTTTTCATGGTTTGTAATAGACGGTGGTTACGATTCTGTGGGACCTAAACGCTCTTTTAACTCTGAATAATTTTGGAACACATGTTTGGTAAACGTCTTATTTGAGTCGTTTTCTATTATCGTGGTGACGGATGCTATTTAGTAACACCAAATTGCTAATTTCCGCTGCGCAATCCGATGCCCCTCGGGGCGGGTGTTACAGATTGGTATCAAGAGCTTCGGTTGTAGAGAACTAGGTTGTTTTCAAAACTCAGATTGTAGTCATTTTAGATATCAAAGTAATGTCAAGAGTCTAAGATTGTAAGGAACTAGGTCGAGTCTTTTGAAAAACCTAAACTATGACGCTTCTACACGCACGCCGATACTCCTCGTTGCCATTGGTTACATGTAAGGTACATTTATTAATTGTTATGTGTAAGTATATTTATGTATGTATTATATGTGTGATTGGTTAAGTATGGATATTTATGCATGTGTTGGATGTATAAAGTATTATGTATTGGTGCATTTGTGCATGTGTTGTATGCATGAAATGTCATGTGATTATATGATAACTACTATTATATATGTTTGAAATATAATTAAGATATATGCGAATCGAGAAGGTCACGAATTGTAAAATTTTGTTGTTGCGCTTTGATGCGAACCGTTATTTTAATGATAGTATTATTATCGGAATGCTATTAAATGATAATAATAAGAAGTGATACGGTATTAAGTAAGTATTATATGATATTTTCTAGATTATCATGGTGAATGTGATTCCTCCTGATCATGATCATGATGTACCCGTTGTTGAGCCGAATCAACATGATGATGCTACTATTGTTCCCGAACCTGTCTTATAAAATGAAGACGAAGACCCAGAAGAAGACGAATTTAAGGAAGAAGAAGATTCTCAAGAAGATGACGATCAGATGGAGATCCGACATTGAGAGAAGAGAAATGAGCCAATTTGACATACCTTACGAAAAGGTGATCCTCTAATCCTCTGCCACCTCTTCTGCGTCTAACCTGATAATGAGATTGAAGGTTGAGAAATCCAATTAAGCATAGAGGATGAACTGTTCCTGTAGTGTCCTATGAAGGTAGTTGATCGTCTACTGTCGCCTAATCCTCGAGAGGATGTGATAGATTGCACCTGGCCTTTCAGAGATGGGATACTGACTCTCTTTTTAGTCGAATGGTCAATTTTTTAAGACGATTATGTGGTCGCGAGGCGGCGCATGCATTGGTCGAGAAGAAAGGAGAGGCAAAGGATAGGTTTTATGGTAAGTTAATTTTGGATTTGGGTAATGAAGTGCGTTCTAGTGTGGAACAATGAACAGGCAGCCAATAGAAAAGTGGCTGAGAAGCTCGAGAATGTTGAAGAAAAAGCTAAGTGTAAGAAACTAAATAAGGAACTTGAAGAAGAAAGGTTGAGCAACAGATTCCTTCTTATGCAGAATGAACGAGTTGAGAGAGATCTCTATTGGACTAGAGTTCGAGCTCATGAGTTCTATCAAGAGATGATTCGTAGGGGATTTGTGTTTGAAGAAAGACCGAATGAAGCTATTGATGTTCCGATTGAGGATGAGAAGAGTCCTTTGTCTGAGCCGCGAGGATCTCCTCCTGATGTGTAGTAGTTTAGTTTCAATTGTAGTTTCTTTCGTTGTGTAATCACTAAACTGAGTCCTTAGTTGGGTAGAACTAGTACTATTGGTTGTAACGATTTGTATCATTTTATGAAATAATCAACTTTGTATTAACTCTTTGTGATGAAAAATAAATGACTATCTTTTGATTACTACTTGATGTTGTGTGGCTGTTGTTGTGGTTGATTTGTCATTATATCATGTTATGAGAATATCATGTTATGAATGCTTACCAGATTGTTTTCTGTGTGACGTGACAGAATCATGCCTCCAAAGTCTGCACCTATGACTCAAGCTGCTATTCGCCGAATGATCAATGAAATGTTTGAGGCCGCTATTGCGCTAGACGGCTAGGCATTAGCGAATGTTCGGAACAAGGCTAGTGGATCTGTTCCATTTATTTTGAGATTTGTTAGGGGGTAGAGACACTGCACTTGTTGTTACATGAGTGCCTTATGCTAGGTTTATGAAGAGCAATCCTGCGGCCATTTCATGGTGTTGAAGAGCTATCGAATTGCGAAGGGTTCAAGAAAACTAAAGAGTGTTTTTCTGGGGGGGTGGGATGGGGGGGGTGATCGAGATCATGAATGTGCAAGGGTAGATAGTATAGTTTGCTGCTGCTACATTGGAAGGACCAGCTTTGACTTGGTGGAAAACTAAAGTTGCAACTATGGGTTTGGAGACTGTGAACCAAATGCCTTGGACTGAGATGAAGCAACTGATGACTGCTGAGTTTTGCCCGATAGAAGAGATACACCTATGGAGCAGACGAGTTGTAAACTTGAAGTTAAGAGTATGACATTGTTACTTATACTCAGAGGTTCAATGAGCTTGTATTGATGTGTCCAAGAATGGTTGAGCCTGAAAGAGTGAAGGTTGATACTTATATTCGAGGTTTAACGGATAAAATCAAGGGTGAAGTGACATTGTCTAAGCCTGCTGATTCGAATGAAGCTGTACGTATGGCTTATAAGTTGATGGAGCAGAAGTCGCAAGCTAGAAAAGAAAGAATTTTGGAAGGCAAGAAGCGAAAGTGGGAAAACCTTCAAGGTGGAAATAGTAGTGGTGAGGGCAATCAAAAGGATAACTCTCGTCAGACATTACAGAATAACCAAAAGCAAGGAAATGCACGAGCCATGGTTACCACTCCTACTGATGGAAACCTTCCTTTGCGTGAACATTGTTATACTCGCCATGTTGGTCAGTGTACAATCAAATGTTACAAGTGTGGAAAGGTTGGACATAAGACAAGGTATTGTAGGGAGAAAAGTGTTGTTACGGGTGCTAACGCTCAGCCTATTTGTACTTGTTATGATTGTGGTGAGCAAGGTCATACTAGGAACCGATGTCCGAAGAAAGTGAAGCAAGAAGAAGTTGGAGAAGTTTGTGGTCGAGCTTACACTATTAAAGACACTGAGCTAAAAGGTTCGAATGTGGTTACTGGTACGTTTCTGCTAAATAACTGATATGCTTCTTTTTTATTTGATTCGGGTTCCGATAGGAGTTTTGTGAACACTAGATTTAGTTCATTGCTCGATATCAAACCAATTAAAATAGAGGATAGTTATGAAGTAGAGTTAGCTGACGGAAGGGTAGTTAGTATGAACATTGTTTTGAAAGGGTTCACTTTGAGTTTAGTCATATTTTTGAAATCAATCTTATACCGATTGAGCTTGGTACGTTTGACGTCATCATCGGTATGGATTGTCTTGTCAAGCACGATGCCGTTATCGTCTGTGGCGAGAAAGTTATTTGTATACTGTATGGGAATAAAACGTTGATAGTTGAAGGTGACAAAGGTGGATCTCGATTGAAGATTATTTTGTGTATCAAGGCCCGTAAGTATGTCGAGCAAGGTTGTCATTTGTTTTTGGCACACGTTATGAAGAAGAAGTCAAAAGAGAAACGAAAGGAAGACGTGCATGTAATTCGTGACTTTCTTGAGGTGTTTCCTGAGGAGCTGCCAGGACTACCACCACCGAGGCAAGTAGAGTTTCGAATTGATCTAGTACCGAGGGCCGCACCTGCTGCGCGTGCACCGTATAGATTAGAACCGTCTGAAAGCCATGGGCTTATGTAACAAACAAGTATTTTGTTAATCCAATGTATCTTTATTTTTCAACGACACGTTTAGTAGTCGTTCTCATAATCTTGTGCTATTGATCCATAAATGTAATGCCCTCAGATATTCAACATTCCACTGCATGCTCAGATTTGAGGGTGTTACAATCCTCTTTCGAGAATCGATGATTTATTGACCAACTGCGAGGTTTGAGTGTGTATTCTAAGATCGATATGCGATCAGGATATCACTAGTTACGCATTAAAGAAGAAGACATTCCAATTACTGCATTTAGAACTCAGTATGGTCAATTTAAGTTCCAAGTGATGCCGTTTGGATTGACTAATGCGCCTGCTGTGTTTATGGACTTGACGAACCGAGTATGCAAGCCATATCTTGATAAGTTCGTCATAGCGTTCATCGATGATATTTTGGTTTATTCTAAGGACGAAGAAGAGCATGGGAAGCATTTGAAGATTATTTTGGAGCTGCTTAAGAAAGAAAAATTGTACGCCAAGTTTTCAATGTGTAATTTTTGGTTAGATTTGGTATAATTTATGGGTCATGTGATTGATTATAGTGGTGTTCACGTTGATCCTGCCAAGATCGAAACCATTAAGAATTGGGTTGCACCGACGACGCTAATGGAGGTGAGGCAATTTCTTGGATTAGTTAGGTACTATAGGAGGTTTATTGAAAGTTTTTCTTTGATTTCTAAGCCGCTGACTAAGTTGACTCAAAAAGATAATAAATACAAATAGGGAAAAGAAGAAGAGGAAGCTTTTCAAATGTTGAAGCGGAAGTTGTGTAGTGCACCGATCTTAGTGTTTCCCGAGGGAATGGAAGATTTCGTGGTATATTGTGACGCATCACTTAAAGGTTATGGAGCCGTGTTGATGCAAAGAATAAAGGTGATAACGTATGCTTCTAGATAATTGAAAGTCCATGAAGAGAATTACACTACTCACGATTTGGAGTTGGGAGCCGTTGTTTTCGCTCTTAGGTTGTGGAGACATTATTTGTATGGAACAAAGTGTGTGGTTTTCACTGATCACAAGAGCCTACAATATATTCTGAACCAGCAGAAGCTAAACTTGAGACAACGGAGATGGATTGAGCTGCTAAGTGATTATGATTCTGAAATTCGGAATCATCCTGGAAAAGCGAATGTTGTGGCTGACGCCTTAAGTCGGAAGGAAAGGAATAATCCATTACGTGTTCGAGCTTTAATGATGATTGTTCACAATGATTTACCAAAGCAAATCTGTTAAGCTCAAAAGGAAGCAATAAAGAAGAAGTATGTAAAAAAGAGAATTTGGGAAGAATGATTAAGCAAATATTCGAGTTTCGCCCCGATGGAACACGTTGCTTTAGAAACCATGTTTGGTTGCCGCGATACGGTGGATTGAGAAATTTGATTATGCATGAGTCGCATAAGTCCAAGTATTCCATCCATCCGGGATCAGACAAGATGTATCAAGATTTGAAGCAATTGTACTTAGGGGTGAGCACGGTCCAAGGACCGGACCGGACCGACCTTGGACCGAGACCGAAACTAGCCAAAACGGCGGACCGAGGACCGGACCGAAATGGTACGGTCCGGTCCGGGTCGGTCCGGTCCAGGTCGGTCTTCGGTCTGATCCGGTCCTACACGCATTATCATCGGGTTTTTGGTCGGACCGGACTAGACCGACCGGATCGAGGACCGAATTAGTCCAAAACACCAGACCGCGGACCGGACCGAAATACCTTCGGTCCGGTCCGGTCGGTCGAGTTCGGTCTGGTCTTCCGATTCGGTCCAGTCGACGGTCCTGTATGCTC
>BQNB010026624.1:11336-58420 GCA_026074375.1 Tanacetum coccineum | reverse complement strand
AAGCATAGTATGTTGCAAAACGTTGATCCATGGTTGAAATTCATAATAGCACACTCACTTAAGATATAATAATGTCGGGAGTAAAAAGTTCACAAGTTGCCAATATGAGTAGTGTTAGCATCTTTTCTGATATTTAGCTGTGATTTTGTTTTAAGCTTGGTTTGGATAAGTGAAAAATCGGGAACGATGAATTTATCCTTTTTGGGGCATTCTCGGATCGAAATGCATCTTGTTCTATGATCCCTAACAGTTATGGAAATAACGAAAGTCGAAATAATCTCAGTTATATATATATATATAAAAAAATGATGAAAATGAAAATGAAAAAAAATTTAGAAAAATGGGAAAATGGGGTGTTTTATAACTTGTGATTTCTTAACTTTTCCCATGAAATTCTTTGCTACTTTTCAAAGATTTAGTTTGAGGTAGTTTTGAGGTATTTGGTTATAGAACATATAATATTACGTGAGGACACGCAATCGCTTAGTTTGGGGAATTTTGATATGTGTGAAAACACATATCCGTTTTATATAAAAAAATAACCCATAAAAGAAAAAATTGTGCTTTAAATGCTTGAATATTGCTTGTTTTTTTCTTTGTGATTGTGATGGTACAGATATTGCAAAAATTTCAAGAAAACGGTCAAAACCGGACAAACACGGACACGGGAACGGAAGAGCACATAAAGAGCCCGGAGAATGCTATCAAAAGTCAACAGTGGTCAACTCAAGTCAACCATCAGTCAAACATGGTCAACACAAAAAGACAAAATCCAAAATTATCAAATCAGTCCCTCATATTTACCAAAATTACAAGAATGGTCCCTTAACCTTATACGGGTATTAAAACCTTATTTAACCCAAAGCCCAAAATCCTAACCCGTGGCCCATCCCCTTTACCCAAGTCAACAGCCCACACACCCCCAGTCAAACCTCACCCTTATAAGTAAAAAAAAGAAGCGGGAAAATTCGTTTCTACTGTTCATCGTCACTTTCGATTTACCCCTCCTATCAAATCAAAGGGCAATTAACAATTGAGGGTTAGGATGGGTAATTCAAGGGTTAAGGAACACGTTGGCAGAGTATTACATCATCTCTCATTCTCATTGACCAATTCCCAAAAGGGAATGACACGGAGGGAAGGGAGAAAACACACCAAGGAGTGGGTTTTTGCATTAAAACGCTCACAAAAGAAGCACAATGGTATCTGACACACAGATTGCCACGTTGGCAATCAGTGTGATCAAAATCTAATCCAAGGGCTCACAATCGACATACAATGATTGAGTTGAATAGATGGTTAAGATGTAAAGGGGTGTGTAACCACCTTTGGCCTAGAAGCTTCTCCTGGCAGCTATAAAAGGACTCCTTCACCCTCACATTGTCATCTTCTTTTTTCTGCATTTTTCTTTAGTTTTTAAAATAGCTTATGTAACTTTTTAGTTTAAAATTGTAATTTTCTTTTAAGCTCTTGTAATTTCCTTTTATTAAGTATTGTAATCAGTTTTAAGCATTAATAAAATCACAATTTAGTTCTCATAAACTGTTTTCACTTATAAGCTCTTATTTCTCTCAAATGTTTATGCTACTGTTTCATAAGCTACTAATAAGCTCATATAAGCTCTTTGAGTCTCTAAGCTCAAATTGAGCTCAATTCAGTCATTTAATCTACTGTAACTCTAAAAACAGCTTAAATACCTTGGCTATTTGGATTTTTGAGCTTTTGGAAGATGAGCTTACTTTGGAAGAGCTCATATGGACTTTTACTGGCTTATTTACAATAAGCCAGAGCTTGTAGATAGCTCAATTGAGCCTTTTATAGCCTTTGTTTAGCTAAGGCAGCTTGTAAGTCTCCTATTTCATATTTCTGTCTTAATCTTCTAGTTTAGCTTTTGCTTATTTTGCTTATTAACTAGCTTATTTGTAGTTTTTACTTGTTTTATTAAGCTCATTGATCATGTTTCATCATCTATTTCTAGCTATAGTATTTTAGAACTTAGTTTTGTTTAACTTGTCCTTAATATCTAAAAAAACAAAAAAATAGTTAGCATAATCATTAGCCAACTTAATCCTACTTAAACCAATTAATCAGTTAAACTTATGGAAATCATGGTGACATTTGGTTATAAGCTTGTGGATGATGGGGTAACAATGGAAGACCCCATTGGACTTTTACTAGCTTGTCCTCTAGACAAGATAGAGCTTGTAGACAGCTTTTGAGCTTAATTGCCTTTGTTTAGCTACGGCAGAGGTAAATTCCCTTTAAAATTCAAGTTATTTAGCTTGAATATTGCATTTGGTTAATTTCAGCTTACTAGTTGCTTATTTGTGCTTATTAATGTGTTATTATGCTTATTAGACTTATTTGATCATCTGTTTTTAGTTAATATAGCTTAGATCTTAATTTTGTTTAATTTGTCCTTAAAATCAATAAAAAACCAAAAATATTAGTGTAGCTAGTAGCTTATTGATTTCAGCTTATTGGATTAGTGTTTTTAGCTTTTTAGGTCTGTTATAAGTTGTTTATTATCTGGTTATTTAGATTTGAGCTTTGGATTGCATTTTCATAAGTCTAAATGGTTTCTAAGATTGTTAAAGGGGTGTTTGGCACAACAGTACTAACTGCAAGTTAGTACTGTTTGTGGCCTCTTGGTCTTTGGTAATTGTTTTCACCCTTTTATTAAGTTAGAATAATTAGGATTTTGAGTTAGATTAGTTTTAAATCAAAGTTTTCATAATCTAGTTGGTAATGAAGTATTTGTCATCATTTGGTTAGAATTTAAGTGCATTTTAGCTCAATTCTGTTTTAGGTAGAAACTTAGCTTGCTTTGCTCTTGTTTTAGTTGATAAAAAGTGTTAAAAAGAGTCTCATTAGGTTTCATTAGGTCTGCACTAATAGATTTAAAGTTGTGGTTCTTATGCTTGTCACTGCATCAGATAGGGTAAACACTCAAACTGCTATTATCTAGCTTGATTTTTAGTAGGATAAAATAGGTTTAAGCTTTTGATTTTTATATCATAGTTTATAAGTTTGCATTTAGTTTTTAATAAGTAGCTTATTAGACTATCTGTTTTTAAGCTTTTAAAATTGCATTCTTTTTTTTTCTAAGTAGAGCTCAGCAGCTATTAAGCTAACTGTCTGTTTTCATAGAGCTTTTTCTATAAGCTCTTGTTGTAAAAAACTCTTTCAAAAAGCATTTTATATAGCATTTAGGCCAAAGTTTCATTAAAATAAAGTCTCTTGTCTTTAAGTTCTTATTTAAGAGCTTAATTTTAAGCTCAAAGTGTCCTTAAGGACTGTTTGGTAATTGATTTTAAAACTAGAGCTTGTTTAGTTCTCTAGCTTATTACTTGCTTATTTTTAGTTCTATTTAGCTCATTAGCTTAATAGCTTATTTAGTCTTAACTTTAGCTTATTAAGGTTCCTAGCTTATTGTTTAAGAAAAAGCCAAAAAAAATTAGCTAAGTAGTTTCTGTCAAGTTTAAAGCTATTTAACAGCTTATTTAGGGCTTTTTATAATAAAAGTTTAAGTTTATTAATTATGATTTTTTAAACTGGTTCTACAACTTTGCATTTTTAGTTTTTATTAAAAAAGGGTAGGTGGAATTAGGGGTGACATGTCTAGAATCACGACCTCAACACCTTCAACCCTTTATAACACACACCACTCACTACCACTGCGCCCTTGGGTCTTTTTCGTTTTAACCTTGCAACATTTATCTTTTATACACGTTTTTCCCTTTAAAGCTTAATAAGCTGTTTTAGCTTATTTCGTGGCTTATTCGATAAGCTGTGATCTCAAGCTTATTTTTCCTAGGTTCTAATTAGTATAAGCTATTTCTGTAATTTTTCTAGAATTTTTATAGATAGTTTAGTATTTTTAAACATTTATTTTCATTAAAAACTTAAAAAAATCATAAAAAATAGAAAAATAATCAGAAAAATATAATTTTTTTAGAAAATTTTCTTTTATCATAAAGTTTATAGGAAAATTGGTTTTGCTTTCATAGGGTCTAATTTGCAAAAATTCGATTTTTAAAGAACGAGATTCGTTCCCGTTCTCGTTTTTCGTGTTTTAAAGCTCATTTCAACTCCGTTTTTTTAAACTTACTTTTTTGTCAAATAGAGTCCATTTAAAAAGAAAAAAAATTAAGTTAGGTTTAATTTTAGGAATTTAGGGTTTTTGACCTCCGTTTAGGGGTCCCGTTTTGCGTTTTTAGTTAAAATTTGGTTTCCCGTTATTTGTCCTCGTGCTTAATTGTTATAATTTGTTTATTTTAATTTTTAAAAGTAGTTAATCAAATCAATCTTTGTTTCCAATTCAAATCATTGTCCGAGCATCAAACGTGGTTTCAATTTCACAAATCATTGGGGGATAACGACCCGGGAATCATACTTCCCGGTTTATATACGTATTATATTATATATATTTGTGAAGATTTTCCTTTTTACCTTTGTCCTCAAGGGTAATTTGGTAATTTTCCATAATATATTATATATTTTATTATTTCGTATATATAGATTCTAGCGAATCAATGGCTAATACTCGAGGGTATTAGCCCACAACCATTGTAATTTTACAAGCGTAATCAAACAATTAAAATCGAACGATTAAGAGAGTAAAAATTACACGATGTCTTCTATGGATTCGTGATCAATGCTTGACCTTGATGGTTGTTCTTCTCTTCTAAAATTCGTCTTTAATGAGTATGGTACAAAGAATATGATATTTCACACTAAAAACTCATTTTTGAGTCTTCTATTTATAGTGTCTGAAAAAGAGTCAATACGCCGTATCTGGCTAGGCCAATACGGCGTATAGGGTTGGATTCCTTGGAGTGCGCGCTACGTTCTCAATCAATTAGTGATATCATTCCCAATTTATAATTATTACTGTATCTTCGAATAGTTATACTTCATGGATACTAGTATGGAGGCAGACTGTTCGCTGCATTGGGAATTGAGTCAAACTGCGCTTTCTTGTGTAGTTGAGGTGATGATACTCCGTATCTCTTTTGATGGAACCCCCTGGCGTATTGGTCAGTAAAATCAGCAATCATTTTTTTTTGAAATTGACTTCGTTTTAGCTCCAAATTATGCGCCTTTTAGCTTGTCTTCACAAAACACTCCTGAATTACTGCATTTATAAACTTTAAAGCAATTAAGTATTAAATCATGCAATAATTATACAAAAGTGGGCAAAACAGATGGGATAAATGATATTATAAAGTGACGTTATTTGATGTCACCAGGGTGGTTAGTTGAAGACCTGGATAACCATCACTTAAAGGAGATATGTTGTTTTCTATTTTCTTTATGTTGTTTTTCTGTAGTTCTCTGGGTTCACACGCAGGAGACAATGTGGATAATGCTTAGCGTTGATGAATGTTCATTTCTTTATCTGGAGGAATAAAAGTGCATATCCGAGACTTAATTGACTTTGGTGCTATGATTTTAACTTCGTGAAAGGGGTAAGTA
Source organism: Tanacetum coccineum (assembly GCA_026074375.1). Taxonomy (NCBI): domain Eukaryota; kingdom Viridiplantae; phylum Streptophyta; class Magnoliopsida; order Asterales; family Asteraceae; genus Tanacetum; species Tanacetum coccineum. Next base: position 52,942 of record BQNB010026624.1, on the reverse strand, counting down.
TTGAGTACTTAGAGATTTGAATGGTGCACAAATTCTCTACACCATTTTGTCCAACAATAGTGCAGGCTTAAGTCACAAGAACGGGGAATTCTACTTCAGTTTCAAATTTGGTATATTGGGTTTACTCCATCAGTGGTCACTTCAAATTTAGCCTTCACAAAATGGTTGTTTCAAAGATAGTCAGAGAGAGTTTATGAGTAGAGATTTGATCAGCAGTTGATTCTTACGAGATAGATTTGAGCTAATTTATTCTTCACACAAGTATTCAAGTATATGTGCGTACAAGGTTTTACTGATTCTGAGGTATCAAAACCAGCAAGGGGGAAGGAAGACACACCCTTGAGTCTTTGCCTTTCTTTTTTTCTTAAAAGCTTGAATAAGTCATCTTTCTTGAAAATCTTTTATGTTAGGCCATGCCGGGAAGACAAATGTCATAACCGCAGAGAAAATCAACGCCTTAACTTGTGGCTTTTGGGTGCATTTCTTCAACCACATAGGGGAAGAGATATCTTAAGAAAGTTAGTATGCATTATTTGAATTTCTAGGGGAAAGAGTTGTAAGAAGAAGTATTCAAGCGTGAGAAGATATGTTGTTGATCCTGTTAATAGTTTCCCCGAATGATCAATCATTAAGCTTATTCTTAAAGTAGCAGTAATATTTGATATGGTATCCTACTAATTCCGTGTGACATCTGAATTATTCTAAGCTTGTGAGAAAGCTTTAAAACTGCTCAAGAGAGGATTGCTAGTTTGGGGGGAAGCTTTGAAAGCTTCTAAACAAAGAATATGTGGCATGAATTAGGGCGAAGCTAATTCATAAGCTTCTCCTTAACTAGAAGTGTATGGGTTACTTAGTTCGTCCATATTACAGTATTTCTCCTACAAGGTACTACAAAGATGATTTATGTTGGAGTGCAGACTTGAAGTCAAAGACCACATAATACATCATCAGCATTAGAAGATTCATGGAAGTTCTTGTTCTTAATCATTATGTACTTGTTAGGAAAATATTGTAAGTAATTCTATATATCATCCCATAGGGGAAGATTGTTAGGATTTCATTTTATGTGACGACATTTACAGAATTACCATAGTTTATAATAACATATACGCAGGGACTATAATAGGCAACCATGTATAGTTTAGAAGCGTATGGGCTATAAATACCCCTTTATGGCTTCCATAGAGGGGTTGAGAATCTTGTATTATTTTCTTCTTCATCTTATTTTCCACTTTACTTTCTCTCACTACTCTCTCTCTCTACAATATGGCTATCTTGTGTGTTTGAGTCTCCCCCGCCCAACGATCATTGATTCTTTAGTTCTTTCAGCGACGCCGTCTCCAGGAACTGTACGCGCATCCTTGAAACCACTTCGTGTAAAGTTGTAATCTCGTCCCGTTTCTTTCCAAATTGAGTCCAAGTCACGTGTATTTCCTCCACGAGCTTCCCAAATGCTAAAAACATAAAAAGGAACGATTAAGCATATATTTTGAGTGTAAGTTAAATGGAAACGGTGGATGAGTTATATTTTGAGTGTATTGGGGTGGTGGTGAGTTAATTAAATACAAGAACACACGTGAAGGTGTTGCTAAGCCAAGACTCGACTAAACTAGGACTAAGATATACAAACTTTACAACTAACTATCTTGATATATACATGAACGTAAGCAAAATAGCAGCCCATACATTTTTTTTCTCTCTTTTTTATATACATTTTTTTGATTCTTTTTTCTCTCTTTTTTATATACATTTTTTTCGTACATTTTTGCCCTGCCATTTGCTGAAATATAATAATACATGACTTGGGGTTTATAAACACACCCCTACACTTGAGTTTTAGAATTCATAATTACAAACTAACTAATGGCCCGAATTAAGAGGATCAGCATAACATGGAGCGTATTACGCACATATGGGGGTAATAAATTGACTTTCTTCCCTATCTCTTCATGAAAATAAATACATGATATCCCTAATTCGTTCTAAAATACTGTATACATTTATTCATAAGGCTCGACTTTAGCAACCATGTACTCAAGTAAAAATTAACAGGGTTTATAACAATAATGTACTAAAAGCGAGTATATACAAGGAAGGTTAAGGCGATTTGGGTGTAACAATGGGTTACGGGTGTATACAATGCTCATCATTAATAATATGGAATTCATCGGAGAATTACGAGAACCGCGAAAAGGATAGGCTCATAGGGGTGTACTAGGGGTATCTTGCACTAAAAATGGACTGCGATATCAGGTGTGGGATAGTTATATGATCGAGGAGACCATAATAACAAATACAGCGTTTTATAACCTGGGTTTATCCTAGTGCTACTTATCTTTTAGTAATCCTTAATCTCACCAAGTGCGATCTCACTAGCGGTCTCGGGATGAATCACAAAAACAAGTTTAGGAATTTAATACACTACTGGTACACTCTCATATAATTTTAACCGATACCAATGCTCTAGAAAAAGCGATAAAACCACATATGCACGATCAAATCCATAAACGCGACACATACGATTGCTCATTCCTTAACTCGAGCAAGCTAAAGGTGAAACTATCTTAGGTATCAAAGATGGATACCTAAATTCCTAAAGGTCTAGGGGCGAACCTCAAAATTTGGGGTGGAATTTTTAAAGTGACAAGCTTTTTGTGCTAGTCATATATTTCCTATTCATGAGACGCTAATAATACTCAGTTTTCATTGGTATGTGCCATAAAAAAATTAAATTTGGGTCAAAATTATCTTCAACGCTATGTTTTGGTATATTACACATCATTTTAAGGACAAAGCAAATGAAATTGAAGGAATAGTTTCTAAGGCTTACTTCCCCCTACACTTATTTTGAACATTGCCCCTAATTTTTTTAAAAGTACCCAAATAAAGAATAAAGGGAAAAGAAAAATGAAAAGAAACTGGTACTTCCCTGGTTTTGCTCAGTAATGAAGAAAAAACAAATGATAAGTTGTTTAAATCGTCATCCAAGAATCGTCCATATAAAACTCCTAAGAAGATCAAAGCTTCTTCTCATCAAATATATCCTGCAAATTAAAGACAAGAAACGATACACCTAGCGTAAAATCGACGGGATAATAATATACAATGATATGGTTAGGGTTTTGACATTATGAAAGCGGTAAAGATATGATGATTCTGTCTGAATGAAATTGTGATTTTCTGCAAGTTCTTAGGAAGTTATAAATTGGAATTTTAAAAAATTAATTTTTCAAAAATAATAGAAAATTCGAATTTTTACTGTAGTATATTGGATATCATAACACAAGCAAGGATGATTGGGTTGGCTAATTATATAGAGAGAGAAAGTGAGGTTTCTAGTGAGAGAAAATGCAATAGCATGAAATGTGATAAAAAGAACAACAAACCCCTTCCCATGGCTGGAAAAGGGTTTATATACAAGTGTTTGTGAGCTTTATAGGCTTGGGTATGAGCTTACCAACTTGGGCTAAAAGGACAGACCTATACCGAAAGCCATACGCTTACTTTCTAACTATGAGCTATGCTATTCTAGACAATACACGGGGTGACCGAGTCTTTTTCATGAACCTAACAATCTCCCCCTAAGGGAGGTCACCCCTGAAAATATAATATGAATCCTAGCATTCTAAGTCTTGAACTTTTGACTTCAGCTCGCAATCTTTGATTCTTCATTCTTTGTTCTCTTTGTACATGATGTAGTGATCTTTGAGCTTAGTTCCTTTGACTTGTGTAATCTTTGAGCTTTCATTGAGATCATCAGCCACAGTAAATCTCTGAATCATCCTTGTTGTAAAGTATTGCCTCCTCGTGATGTTGTGACCTTCGGACCGGCATGCTCACACTTTTCTGAATCATGATAGTAAGTATCAGAGTTGCGGAAGCTGTGTTGTAGGTCTTTCAGTTATCATGATGTCTTTGTTTAGGAATATAAAGTGTAAGCATGGGGTTGTGAATTGACATGTCTCTTGCCAGCAACTGCTACCGTCAAAATTCCTGCACGTATATGTTAGTAATAAACAAACGAAAGTGTCTTTGATCACTTTCGTTGAATAAGGTTGCAAGAACCACGGTTCCCCGCTAATCAGTATAAATATTGCCTGTGACCAGGTAGAATTCCGAAGAATCTCCTTGACAGGGTTTCGCAGCCGCGCTAGCCATTCTCAAACCGGAGTGTCTCAAAGTAGACAAAGCACGAAGTGAGTGAACCAGTGAATTAAAAATCCACTGATTAATGAAAAAATGTTTTGAAAGTCAATTGCGTGTCACTCAAAAAAGAGTTTTTGTGTCACATTGACGGTTTTATATCATATAATTAAATTTCATCAGAAACACATTTGTTTTGAAAGTTATAACGACCGTCCAAATGTGCTTCCGAAAATCAGTTGTTTCCACACATCGAAAGGTTTTTCAAAACTATTCCGACAATTCACTAGCTTGGAAAAGTTTGATTCATAAAGAATCGCACCTCGTTGCTTTTCATTTTCACAAGTTTTTATTCAATAGTGATCTCACATGTCACCTACCAAGAGCTTGTTTGATGTTGGCTCCTCTAGAAGGATTCCATCTTCCATTCAGTACTCTCTTTCGTATCACTGAGACTCGGATGTTCCTGAGCAATACCTCGAGGAGAATCTAGACTCTTAGGGATTCTTTACTTATTGTCATAAGTGGTGATGACAAGCTATTTTTGTATTATTGTCCTAACGTAGATTTATGGATGAACTCATGGCTCTAAAGACTCAGCACGTGCACATTTGGTGTTTTTTAGTAGTGTAGCTGGAGCAGAGGCAACCTTTTCAATATCGTCTAAACTCGGAGTGAGAGAGACCGATAGAAATGCTTTTGATCCTCCGTAAGAAATGAAACAAGAATCCTATGAGGAATCTGAGTGCTATGATGGTTTGTGCATCGTATCACTGGGTCATGATACTTGTCTGACAATGGTCATCAATCAAAAACCATGCATTCTGCAGCATATGTAAGTGACCCAGTTTTTTTTTGCTAATTGTCCAAAGGAGGGCGCTTCTTTCAACCCTTTATCTTTAACATTTCTTTTTCATTCTTCAACCCCCTTTAGTGCTTACCGAGACTTCAATACTAGTACCATTAATTGGGTGAGTGTTCCAGTACTAGCAACATCTCAGTATCTGCACTAATTCCCTTATTCTCACATTACTCCTTTTGTAATCATACCTAAGGACTGTCTGACACTCAACTAGAGGATGTGTCCCTGGTAGATCCTCTCCGACTTTGGCGGATCATTTGGAACATATACCTAACCTTAGCCATCCTTATAACTCCGATAAAGTAAGTACAAAAGGTCGTCTTTTGGTACAATTCACACATCGGCCATAAAAACTAATTTGAAAAAACAATCAAGGTACTTGTATATAGATAACAAAAGCCATTGTACCTTGAATGTTTTTGATTATTTAGAATACACTACTAAACCCCCTCAACAAGTGCGTCGGTAATCAAAATTGTTTGCACAAGGAGGGAGGAGTACCTGCTTGAGTCTTAATATATCACATTTTTATCATATTAATATTAAATCACATTCTTTCTCTCCCCTGAACAAAAAATTTCAAACGCCTTTGGGATTTAGGATCTTAATTTATTTAAATATGTTAGAAAAATTTAGGAGAAAATGTGGTCTTATTAAATAAAAGCCGATATTGGAACCGATATATGCTCCCCCTCAATTTGTGAGGGAATCTGTTAGTGTCAGGTATGATAGGTTGGAAAGATTTTGAATTTAATGAAAAATTCATAAAAATTCATACCTTGACACATAAAAAGTACTATTCCTACACTACTATAAAATAGTTACAAAGTTAAATAATAATATTACACATCATATTGACCTTTAAAATGGAATGGCGATATCATTCCGTTCTCTGAAGAAGTCTGTAGTCAATATCACGAACACGTCCACCAACAAAGCATTCCAGATTCTGGTAGATCCTTCTTCATGTGGCTTCTCCACGAAAAACTGATAAGTGAAGCGGAGATCTTTTTCAAGGTTTTGCAGAGAAGACAGGGTTCCCGTGGAGCTTGCATGTTCTTCTAGAATCACCTAATCTTCAGTTGACAGTTTGAGGTTCTCCTGAACATTTGGGTAAGCGGTTGTGGTAAACTCCTCATCCATTTGCTCTGGTTTTTGATGAGATGAAGCATCAGTGGCCTCTAAGTCCATGTGTTCATGGTTTGGTCCAGCATGAACCCCATGACTTGGTTGAGGTTAAGACTCTGCAGCATCACTAGGGTTTGATCCAGCCTGGCCTTTATCTTTTATACCAGGGTTTGGTCCAGCCTGACCTTCATCTTGTTCACCAGGGTTTGGTCCAGCCTGGCTTTCATCTTGATCTCCAGCATTGATCATAGGCACTTCCTCATCTAATTCTGTTTCACTGTCAGTCAAAGGTAGCTCAGCATCCAAGGAAGGAGAGTCAGCATGTCCAGTGGGTTTAGTGTGCATGGGAGGGTGCCTTTGAAAGATAAATTGATCTACATGGGTCTTCTTCATTAGAGTCTGAAGGGTGAGTAGATCGTGAGCAGCTTGTTCATTAACGACTTTCTCTTTCCCCTTTCCTTGTACCTCTGGAAGCGGTTGATATTTCCCAAAGTCAGGCTCCCTCAATACCACCGGACGAGCTGGTCCCTGGGTTCGTTCTGCTTGTTCCTTTAGACTTAGTTCCAGGGCCCGTTAAAGATCTGCTTCTTCATCAGTATGGGCAGGTTCCTCAACAGGAACACCTTCATCACTAGGCTCATCAACCAACTTGAGTGGACTTTTCGGCTTGCGTCTTTTTCCCACTTGTCAACCCTTTGATATTTTTGTTGGTGAGGGTTCATCAGGAGTTTCCTTAACCAGTTTTTGTTTCTTCTCTGAGACCGCTTTTGATGGTTAAGTAGGTGCTGGTTTGGGTTTAGGTGGTTGAGTAGCGGTGAGCTTTGGTGCCTTGTCACCAGCGGGTTTAGTAACCTTAGCTGCCTTGGGTTTAGTGACCTTGGTAGCATCAAAGACGTCTGTTGCCTCCACTCATCCTCAGCCTTGCCACATCTACATCAAAAATTTTGTTGATACTTGGCAACATGCTCATGGTAGTCTCCGTTTAGGGTGCATCCATTTAATTCATCAGTGAATTAGAGCCACAGGTATCTCGGCATGCCAAATATTTCTTCTACCACCTTTCCAACAAACTAAGAGTGTTTTCAAAATGCTTTCCTCAAGTGAGTAGTGTAGAGAGCGAACCATCCTTGTGGTGAATGTTTGTGCGTTGGTTCTCAAATGAATAGATGTATCAGTTTGGTGAACTTGACACTTTGGAATGAGCAATGAGCGGATCTTTTTTTCTTTCCACGTCATACCGTAGCTAGATTCTTCCCGTCAGTGAGAAAAAAAAAAAAACTTCTCTGTAAGGATTGAACACAACTCTTCCCAAATTCTTTCAAAAGCGTAATTCCATGTTGTAGTCAATGAATAAACCCACCAAAGAATCTGAGTATAGATTTCTGATGTCTTGGCCTGTCATATCCAATAGTTTTTCCTGTAAGGCACATGTTGATCATAGACAAGATGGCTCTTCATGGTTGATAGAGAGCATTAACAGACATTGCTGACATGTTCCTGATTGTACCGGGGTATCCCAAAGTGTTGACATACTCGATAACTGTATCACTCGACGGTGGAGCCACAAAGGGATTGTTATCATTGGCTGGAGTGATATCGAAGAGCCATCTCTAAGAATTCTTTGTGAAGATTGAAGCCATTGCTCACTCAACTGAAAACTGTACAACCCGTTGTGATAGTTCAAGCCCAATGTGTCCCAAAACTGCTGAATGTAGATAGCCAGAATCGTAGAGGATGTCGTAAAGGCCCTGAATAAGTTGGTGTTCTTCAGTAAGGCCACAACAATCAGGAAGATAGGATTCCCCTGAGGCTTGTGTACATCGAGTACGTAGTTGTTCTTGCCGATGGGCACCCACTTTCTTAACGGCAATATCTGATCATCCGTTCTGGTCGGTGGTGCGACAGCAGGAGCTTGTTTCACGGGAGTATCATTCGTAGGAATGTTCAAGTCAGCCATAATATCTGCACAAGTAGATCCAACAGCAGGACATACATACAGATATATGATGTTAGATGGGAGCAATTGCATAAAAATATTTGACAAATCGCTAAACCAATCTAATGAGAACTTGCTAGATGATTCAATTAATGATCCTCAACTCGCTACAAATAACTCGCTAGAACATACTAATAGAAACACTTAACTCGCTACCAAATTGGAAAATTTTAAAATAGGGGGTTAAATATTATAATTAATAAAAACTTCACTAACTCGCTAGGGGGTAGCGAGTTGCCTGCACACAATTAAATAAGATAGGATATTCAACTCGCTAATGACAACTCGCTATGAATATTCTTATTAAAAAAAACTTAACTCTTCGCTAAAAAATTTGAAAATATTGAAATAGCCAGTTAATTTTTTAATACAAAATAAAAAATCTTCATCAACTCGCTACAGGTTAGCGAATTGCATGTTCATGATAATATAATATTCTTAACTCGCTAACAAGCTTTACAACTCGCTACTAAGCATCAACATTAACTCGCTACCAAGAAAAAGTCACTCAACTCGCTACTTAGTATTATCTTAACTCGCTACATAGCACACAGGCAATTCGCTAAGGCCTAAAATCACAAACCAACAAATAAGTTCAAGAAAGCACATGAGTAACACTTAGACTACATTATCAAACTCTGAGCAACATTCAGTAACCTCAAACAACAACAAACATCTAAATTTTGACCTTAAAAAAGTAACAAGGTCAACGATAACGCCACCAAAAATCCAACAAGAACCCAAAAATAATGAAAGTAAATCCAATTTAAACATAAGCGAGGCATCATTTATTCATCCTAAATCTATCCCAACAAATAACATATCATTCCAATCATTAACGAAGATTTAGATGATAAATAAAGGCGAAATCATTGATTTTGAGCAATTTAGTGTGATTAAGGCAGCCATGTTCTAGATTATATGAGTTTAACGAGATAGTAGAAAACATTATATAAAAGGTACCTTAGCAAGAATGGACACAGAATTCACAAATCAAGATATGCTTCAAACTAGCGAGTTATGTGTTTGGGATTTTAGAGAGTAAAGTTTGACTGAGATTTTGAAAGTTTGACCAATGGTAACTCGACGACACCTTAAATACTATTACAAGATTCACATGTTGGCAGTTTTGGTCCTTACACTTTCAAGGTCCATTACTTAGTGGTTTAATGTGATAATAAGGTTTTACAAGTTTTAGATTTGGCACACATGGTCCTTGTAATTTCATAAGCCTAGGAAACATTCAACAAATTGCACATAAGTTCCTATACTCGCAAATGATTGACAATACTGGCCTTTTGAGTTAAAATAAATTTAACTCCCCTTCAATTTGTAAACCTAATCAATACAAAAACCTTTTACCAATTAATTATTTGATGAATTAAAATGGCCGTTAGATGTCATAAATTTGAAAACACTCTCCCCCTTAATCAATGACCCGTTTTCTATTGAAAGAGTTATAGTCGTTGATTGAGTGACAAATTTTGAGAAATTCAAGTCTAATTAATTTTCAAACAACACTTTTCCACCGTGGGTAACACAAATAATTTTCTGAAGAATCATAGACGAAAAATCATTTGGTTAAAGAAAGAAGACTTCTCTTCTATATCAAGAAATAATGCACTGAAGCATACATTAAGTCGGAATTGCATGGATATCAAGTAACCCATGCCCAGGAGAAATTAATCACCCGTTGTTATGAACAATCGTCTTTTTGGCGACATGATTTCCTTGTTGTGAAAAGCAGGTTGCAGTTTGAAATAACTGCAAGCCATAAAAACATGTTTTGAAAAGTTTGAACTTCCGTTCAAGCTTCATTTAAAGACCCGTGTCATTATTGAATGACATTTCTAGTCCGTAAATGTATCGATATAACGGAAGACATGACTTGACACACAATTTTGGTATTTCCTATTTTTCCTGATTTTTATGGTTTTTTTTATGTTTTATATTTTTTGTATTTTTCTTTTGGATTTAAGCTATATACATATAGACATAGGATATAGGAGGACCATCCTTTACCCCTATTCTCCTTCCTAAAGACGTTTAAGGGTTTCCAGAGACATACTCTTCATACCAAGTTGCGGGAGTAGAATTCAACCTCATCCCTTTGATAATGCTTTGGTGAATATGTCCTCAGCTGATAATCAAAGTTCCGACGTCACGAAGTACACCCAACAACTCAAACTACGCCTTTCTCACCTTGCTTCTCCTCGTATAAAATGGTGTCGTATGTCAATGAGCTTGGGAGATGGAGTGCTCTGGACATTATTGCAACAGAGGATCAATACACTGCGATTGTCACAAAACAATGGGAATCTTAAATAAAGACGAAAGCCGTATCTGTAATCCTTGAATCATCATCTAAAGTATCTGACACAACAACCCACACATGGCAATGGTATTCAGCCCTGTAGTTGAGATCGCAGATGCTCCATACTGTTCTTTTATGCAGCTGACTAATTTATCTCCAGATGAACTGAGCACTTCTTGACGTACTTCTTCGTGTGTCCTTGACCAGCCTGCATGGTCCGCATCTACATAGGCCGTTAGTGCCATAGCGGTGTCTTTCAGATACCAAAGACCCTAATTAATGGTTCCTCTAAGATACCGAAAGACCTGTTTAAGAGCTTCAAGGTGCTTTTTAGTAGGCGATGCCTGATACCTAGCACACATGCATACATCGAATACAAGGACGAGTCTACTATCAGTGAGATACATTAGGGAGCCGACCATACTACGAAAGCGAGTCTGGTCAACTGGAATCCCTAAGGGGTCCTCTTCCAGTTTAAGTTGATCCACCATGGGTGTATCAACAGGGTCACACGAATCCATCCCAAATTTCTTTATTATTTCATGAGCAAATTTTGATTGATTAATAAAAATGCCTCCGAGATTTTGAAAAACTTGTAATCCTAGAAAAAAGACATTTGTCCCATCATTGACATTTGAAATTTAGAACTCATCTCATTGGAAAATATGTCACACGCTTTAGGGTCGGTCGAGGCAAATATAATATCATCTACATATATTTGAACAAGAAGAATATGTTTGCCTGTTTTCCGAGTGAATAATGTCGGATCAACTGCACCCTTGGAAAATTTGTTGTCCAGAAGGAATCATGACAAGGTATCATACCACGCCCGAGGAGCTTGCTTTAAACCGTACAAAAGCCTCTCAACGATAAACATATTGTCGGGATGTCTGGAATAATAAACCCTCTGGTTGACTAACATAGACTTCTTCCTTTAACTCGCCATTAAGGAATGCTGTCTTAACATCCATTTGATAGATGGTTATGTTTTTACTGGCGGCATTGGCGATGAAGCTTCAAATAGCCTCGATACGTATAACCAGTGCAAATGATTCCTCAAAATCAATACCCTCCTCTTGTCGATATCCCTTGGCCACCAACCTAGCCTTGTTCTTCAAAACATCACCGTACTCATCAAGCTTAACTTTGTAAATCCACTTGAGAGCTATAATCATGACACAGTCTGGTTGAGGTACTAATTCCCATACTTGAAGTCGATCAAATTCATGAATCTCATCTTGCATAGCTTGAAACCAGCAATCTTCAGTTATTGCGGATTTGAAATTCTTTGGTTCTACTTTTGACAGTACAGAGTTATACAAGCACCACAAGGCATCGGTTGCCAGTTGTTTTCTGGTGGATACCGGCCGAGAGAGGTTACCAATAATATTATCCAGCGGGTGATCTTGGCTCCATTTGCCGAGATGTTGAAGTGTTTGAGTGACATAAGGAGATTCTACTGAACTAAGATCCCCAGATGATGATACTTTAAAACTAGGTTCCAGAGCAAATACGTTTATGAAGGGATCATTGTCAACAAGAGCAAAAGGATTGTTTTTCATAAGAGTAGATTCAGCTGCAATGCCTTGATATAAACTTGGAGATTGTAATGCCAAATATAACGGTGAATGACTTGGAGAAGGTGCATCTTGATCAATGGTAGTAGATGAAGGTGTACGAGCTGAATTGACTGAATTTGAATTGCTAAAGCAGGAGGAACCGATCTTTCAACACGGATTGGAGGTTTTCCAGTATTTATCGAACTTGGTTTGGAATCACATCGCCATCAATTCTTAAATTGTGGTGGTATCCTAGAGGTACTGCAGGAACCCAGGATTTGGTATGATCCCTGACCTTTATATCTTCCATTGCGTTTTAGAAACGTAGGAGTGGGTCCTTGTATTGAGTTTGCACAGGAGCCATTTGCTCAGTTAGCTCATCAAATTGAACATGATTAGTTTTCATAATTTGTCTGGTTCTTTTGTTGTAGATTCTATAGCCTTTCCTACTTGGTGCATATCCAACGAATATTCCAATATTAGCTGTTGGTTGTAATTTTCCAAGATCTTCGCTGTCATTTGTAAGGTAACAAAGGGCACCAAAGACTCTGAAAAAGGTAAGAATCCCGGGCATTCTTTATCATACCACACAGCTCAATGGGGTTTTGTTGTGACAGTTTGAATAGAGATCATTTTGGGGTGTAACAAACAAGCAGTGGCAACAACTTCTACCCATAAAACACCGAGCCCTTGGAAAATAATCAGCATTATCCTAGCACTCCTCAACCAGAGTATGTTTCCGTCTTTTGATAACGCCTTTTCTGCTTAGGAGTTCCATTTAATGGACTTTTGATGAAAAGCCGGACTACTTTCATAATATTCCATCATATCTTTATCTGACAAATTTTTTTGCCCTTATCGGTACGATGGTATCAAACAGTTTTAGTTGAGGAACCGACTGTATTTGCTTTAGAAAAATAATTGGACGACCTCAGGGGTTTCAATCTTCCGATCTAAAAAACTTAACCCACGTAAACCGAGAGAAATGCCATCAACTATGAACTAAGAAGGTTTTCTTCCCCAATAATCGTATTGCACTCGTATCGTCCCCATAGATCCATAGTGAAGGGTATTAAAGAACCTTCCAAGTTGTGTTTTCCCAATTTTTGGGTTTGTGGGGTATGCTTTTTTCTCTTTCCTAGTTGACATGTGAAGCAAAGATGATCTTTCTCAAACTTCAATCTAGGTAAACCTCTGACTAAGTCCTTTCTTGCAAGGTCATTGATGGTACCGAAGTTCAAGTGGTTCAACAACGATGCCACAACCATGATTTGTTCTTAGAGGCTTTGGACAGTAAGCAAATTGGGGAGGACTTCATCATGTCTTCAATTGAGATAGTGTACAAATTAGAACCACGAGATCCTTTAATTAATTCAACACCATTGGTATCTCAAACATAATAAGAATGCTTCCTGAATGCAACTTCTAGATCAGAATCGTAAAATTGTCTGACAGTAAACAGATTGTGTCCCAGTCCTTCCACATAGTATACCCTGTAGATCACACTGTCACCAATCACATAATCTCCATAACCCATGATAGCACCAAAGTGATCATTCCCGAATCTAACTGTTCCCGATGTAACTTTATTCAAACGAAATTCCTCTGAGATCCGTAATGATCCCCCGTTATATGTTTTATGAACAGCCTGAGTCAAATACCAAAGGATAATCTTTAAGACCCTCTTGCATTTGAAAACAACAAGATGGAGAGTTTTAGAAAGTTTGATACCCAATTTTTAGTTGGTTCCCTGTTGGTTAGACACAAGTAATGGCCCTGATTCTCGTTTTTCTTAGCAGTGCTACTTTGGGTTTTAGTGAGCCTAGTTAAAGGGCTCTGTCTCTAACTAAAGTAATATTCTGCCTGTGGGTCTTCCTTAATGACCAACACTAACTGTAAGCACTTATGCCTGTGGGTTCCATACTTGCCTAACCTTGCTTAGGTATCCAAACTTGCTTAAAATTTGTCGCACGAACAATATTAAATATATATGAATAGAGGGGGATGCCTTAACTAATTGCAAATAATCAACCACACACACATCATGATTTGCAGAAATTAAACATTTATTACATGTTTGGCAAACAGAATGAGAATTCGAATTAATTACAGTACGCTTAGAGCTAATACTAGAATCAACACGAGTCGTGGTTCTTAAGCTAGACTTATTGGTCCTAGGGTGTTCTTCTACTTTCTTCTTGTTGACACTTTTAGCCGGCGAGATCCTATTTTTCTTGGTAGTGCTCCTAGGCTGTGATCTGCTGGCATCAGTGCAACTGTTTACTCCTGTAGAAGGAGGCACAGGGACATTAGTCTGCTGAAGGTTCAGATGCTCTACATGTTTGTGTGTGTTATTATTTGACGTTTCACATTGGTCTGCAAAAGTAACTTGCCTTTTCCTAGTTAAAAGGGTAGCAACATGCTTTTTATCTCGTGGATTGAAGTCTTTCAGACAAGTGCCAATTACATATTCTAATAGTTCCTGAGAGTGTTTGGTGTAAAGGCAAGCAGATGCAAGTGATCTATCTAATGGTCTTTCAACCTTAGCTTCCTCTACTATCTCGCGAAGGGTTTCTACACTTTCCTTAAGATGTTTGAGATAATGTAGATGAACTTCCCTGTTGTTCCTATTGTGAGGGGGAATCGGTTCAACATCTATAGCATACCTACCGGGTGCAAGAACTCTTGGTTTTACAGACTCCATAGTGTTGCATTTCAGATTTTCATGTATTTGGGCTTTCAGATTCTCATTTTTAGTTAGCAAGGCAGTTGTCTATTCTATATGCTTAGCACGATGGTGATCTTAATAGAATCAATACAATCCTTTTCAGTTTTTATCTTTTTCATTCTCTGCCCTAAAAAGCACCATTTGTATTCTTAAAGAACGATACCATTTCAAGTTAATTGAGTGTAATCTGAAATCTAGGTCATGAAATCAAAAGTATAGTCTGCTTCACTGCGGGTCTCTTTCAATTTAGAGATTTGCATTCTCAATTTTTTTGATGGCGTTGTTCTTTCCTTGAATGGAAGCTTTCATTTTTTCGATTACAAAGACTGAGTCAAAATCAGGAGTGTTTCGAGCGGGTGGAGATGGGTTGTTTCTAAAACTTTCTTTAAGGTTTTGATACTTTAACTGTAAATTTAAGTGATTAACCTCAAGATTGGAAAAACATTTTACTAATGTTCAGTTATATTATATTTTTGAACCTTTACCTCGAATTTATGAAAGCTCTGCTTCAAGTTCCAGACAACGTGTTTGAACAATGGTGTGGGCTTCATGCATTTCAGTAAATCTAGATACAGTAAGCTCAAAATTCGTTGCAATATAAAAAACTTCTTTGGACAAGCAATCAACAATTAAATTATCATTTGTAATAAGAAGATTTTTTTGCTCAATCTCATCATGCTTTCTATTTACAACATTTTGGTCAACTTCAGCTTCCAATTCTTCAAAAATGTCTTTTATTTCTTTAATTTTTGTAGTTAAAGCCTTTTGGATTCCCTCAAAATGTTCTTTAAGTATTTTGAAAAATAGAATGACATCGGTGAGGTAACATTCCTTGGTTTGTTCAAAACCCTTTTCCCCTTCAGTGAGCCCCGTTGGTGTAATTCTCTTTTTATAGGTTTTTTTAAATTCTGAAAAGAGTTGTATGAGTGTAAAAATATTAATTTTCACTTGACTCTTTGTTAGAAGCACCCTAGGGACAAGCGTTGCAGGTGTATTTAGTGGATACACCGTCAACGCTTTGATTGGTCTTGAGGCGGTGGTCTGCTTTTTGAGAGCTTCTTTTTTCATCTTGATGAGATCTTGAGACCAAAATATTTGCTCAGGGGTCAATTGCTTCTGTGGTGTGAAGGTCCTTAAATAATTCTCTTTTGAGTAATCAAGTGGTGCAATCTTAACCTTATGAGTCACACACTCAAGGTCCTTCCATTTTTGTCATTTCATTACCTCCTAGTGGATTTCAACTATCATCAAGCGTATCCTCTGTGTTGTGCACTAAAGCCAGGCGACCATGGATTGTTTTTTGGGGAAATTTTTATAACCATTATATAGAGCAGGCTGAACTTGCTTTGCACGGGTGAGGCATAAGGGGTTCTTGTAGCCAATAGCAAGATATTCCTGTTTCATTAAAATAGGCTTGGTTTATACAACCATGTAACCTGTTTAACAAAGACTTGGTCTTGTTGTATAATTTATTCCTCAACCTTTCTTTTTATAGCTTCCATGTCCAAAAATGCTTCTTCACGTATTTGTTTTCTATCTGTTTAAAATCCCTTTTTCAAAGACGTAACTACTTCTTCTACACATTGACATGTTATGGTTGATGTAGAATCAATTTGCATTTTACAGAATGAAGTTCCTTTTTCAAAATTTCTTCCTTAATATTACGGTCAGTGATAACTATTCGTAATTGTTCATCAATCTTTTGTTCTCTTTCTGTTAATTCAAACATGGCTCGTCTTTCATACAGTTCAACTTGTTCTTTATATGTTACAAGTTTAGCAGTTAATGAATTATCAACTACTGTGTTCCGTGTTGTGTTAGAGACAGATTGGGCATGCGGTTCATGCATATCATTAAATATCATCATGTATGCATCATTTGGAACAGAAGATACATTACTTTGTACAACTGGCACTGCGTTGTCCTTTACATACTGATCATACGAAATCATATTACTATCACTCGTATAATTAGCATGTGAATCAACAACGTAGTTTGGTTGTACATCGTCATGCATCTCGTGTTCTTCATGATGTTCACAAACAACATCCTGATAGTGATCATGGTCGTGTACCTCAGATAGAATGTCCGAATCATAAGACGGACCAGCTTCATCATAAACAGGATCTGCGGATGATAGATTAGCCATGAACATAGTCTGTGCCGTGGGAGCCTCATCAACATCAGAATCAAAAGCATCACAGTCATCAGCTTGAAACACATTATCCACATTGAGTGCTAAGTCCTGAACAGGTTGCTCATCCACATCTTCATCAATAGCGTTGTCTTGTCCACCTGCAATAAACAATAACTGCTCTTCATCTAATGCCACCCCGTTCTCCTGAGCTTGCATCAGCAACATCTTGTCTTTGAAGTATTCAGAGTTCTGTGGACGCTTGGGTTGAGTGCAGTTCCTTGCTATGTGGCCTATACTGTTGCAGTTGTAGCACTTAACCTGCCTTGCTTGACCTGGATTAGCATTCCCAACTCTGTTCTGTGCTCCCCCATAACCAGCTGCACCTGCACCCCGTGCATTGTTCCCCTGTCCTCTATTCTGTCGACCCTAAACATTCTGAACAACAACCCTGCCGTCTTGAACTGTGGCTTGGTTCCTAGGATTTGATGAAGTTCTGAGTTGATTGTTTGTTTGAGGAAGGTATGTTTTGTATGATTGGGTGAGTAGGGCAAGTGTGTTGGTTAAGTTCTCAATTAAGTTGTCCGTTGGAGAGAGTCCTGAATCAAGTTGAGAGTTGTCAGCAAAGTGTGGTGGAACATATGTGGATGATGGATTTGTAGATGATTATGAATTGTACTGCTGATGTGAAACATTGGACATCAAGGCGAGAGGATCAACATTAGGTTGAGTGAATCGTTCCAACATCATTTTGTTCTCATTGGCATGTGCCTCGTGTTGCTTCAGATAAGCATACAACTGATCATAGTTGGAGTCCCTCAATCCTCTGTTCAGTTTCACTGCTATTACAAATCTACCCCATTCAGGCAACATGTTGTTTACAAACTTTGAGTTCAGCTGCATTCTAGAGATGGTCATCTTGATGTTCCGCATGTCATTGATGAGTTTAGAAAACCGGACATAGTAGTCGTGAATGGTTTCTCCTTTGTTCTGACAGAAGTGTTCAAAGTCGTCATACAGTTGTGATTCCCGGTCTTCTTTGGTTAATTCCAAACCTTCCAGGAGCATCTTCACATTGTCCCATATGTCCTTTGCATCAGTGTAATGATTGATGAGAGTGTAGATGTCCTTTGGTAACCCTTGAAATAGGATGTTTGTTGCCCGAATATCAACGTTGTACCTTTCCTTATCTTCGGGTAAGAGGTCAAAATAGACTCGAGGTCGTTCTGGACCTAGATGTAGGGCACCTTCAGTACCTTCAGCAAGTGTTTCCCAAAAAGTTCCCATCTGAAATGGTCCTTCATCAATCGACTTTAGGATATTCACACATTCCCTCATTACCTCGACAATAAAGACGAATGCTGTATGCCAGATGCGCAAGTCGGTCCATCAAGCATATTGGTTCGGTATCGGAACCGGAACAATGGATGTCTTCCGAAAGATTAGCCATCGTAATTGATTGTGAAATGATTAAGTTGATCGAACAATGATTAGTGATTGTATGTTAAAAGTGGTGATTGATTGTTTGAAATGGTGAATTGTTGTTCAGGTTTGTTAGGATTACATGTTAAAATTAATCAATTTGAAGAATTTAGTCCAAAAGTCCACAACTCGCTGCCTTGTAACTCGCTGGAAGAGACTTGACAACTCGCTGGAAGGAAATTGAATGGACAAAGTTCATGTTCACAAGTCGCTAGAAAGATTGTCTTCAACTGACCTGTAACTCGCTATATGTAACTCGTTGGAAGAGAGTTGATAACTCGCTAGCAAGAAATTAAACTGACATAGTTCCTGTTCATAACTCGCTAGTATAAAGATCTTCAAAAAACCTGTACTCGCTAGTCTTCAACTTGCTAGTATCCAACTCACTAGTCTTCAACTCGCTACCTGCAAGAAGGGTAACTACGCTGCCTAACTACTCTACCTTCACAAAGACACACTCCTGACACAGTAATTTCTAACGCAACACTGTACTATGCTGACAACACGCCAGTAAAGTACCGTACCTCGCTACGAAGATCATCAAACAGCGACTTAACTCGCTGAATGAAAAAAATAGTTTTTCACCTAAAAACACGATAAAAATTCACTCTTTGAACGATTTTTGCCTGGTTTATTTTGCATAACTTGGTACTAAAGCTATAGCAACTATAAAAACATAAACTTTAACATCACAAACGTCAAGATCAAAGAAAACCAAGAAAGACTATAAACCTTCAAAAACCAAACTTTTGATCAAAATTAACCAAGAAAACGCACACAATCTAGCTAATCATCCCATGTGCTCTAATACCAATTGTAGGATATTGGAAATCATAACACAATCGAATGACTAGTGGATTAGCTAAGTTCTAGAGAGAGAAAGTGAGAGAGAACTTTCTAGTGAGAGAAAATAAACTTGTATTATGTAAATGACTAACCCATCTCTTCAATGGCATAGAAGAGGCTTATATAGTTACAATAAAACTGGCCATAAGGCCTAGGTAGTGGGCTTACACATTGGGTTTAATATCCGGCTCATTACCAAATGTTATACATTGACTACTTAACTACGGGCAATAATAAAAGGTAAAATACATGGGGTGACCGAGTCTTTTTCTCATATCTAACATCTACTAAGTCTTACAAAATATCTTGTGTCGTTATATAAATTACAATGTTCTCGTTTTCATGAACTATTTTTCTACCTTAGATACAACACCGTTTATACCATACAAACTTTTAAACCATAACATCTAGTTAGCACAAACGAGCATTTTATCGTTAGTAACCTAAATTAACATAGCCTGATCACCTAAGTTAAGTCATGAAGGACCATGTCATGGCTGAGAGTAGTCCACTATAGAAATTTTTCAATTTACCTTCACCTTCTATTTTCAGTTCTTTCTTCTTACATTACAATTTCAAAGGGATATTTTTTCTTCCGTCAATTCCATGTTTTGCCGATGGTTTGCGTGTGTATTGTAAGTTGTGTTGGTCATGTGTATTCATATTCGTAAACGCCATAACTAAGTGGACTTTCTCAATTTTATTATATAGAAAGATTATACCCTTAGCCGAGAGACTGAAATCACGCTCCTTGTAGTCACGGTAATTACGAATTTTAAGATTTTAGAACATAATAGACTTATCCTCATTCGTTGGGATAGAATCAAGAAAATTAGGAAATTTCTTCATCGTTTAAGTTTCTAATGGTCATGAAATAAGGCAAAGGACATGATTATTGCAAGTACCTAGTTACAAGCCGACACAAATTTCATGCCCACAGTTTTTTATCCTTCTAAGTGACATCGTCCCATCTATCTTAGACATTAAGTACCCTATTGAGCTAGTTAATAGAAGGCTAATAGGATCTGATACTATGCTTAGAGGTTGTACGTTAGGATTGTTAGGTCACTCGTTCAATATTGACCTAATGCCCGTAAAACTTGGTAGTTTTGACGTCATCATCGGCATGGATTAGTTAGCGAACCATCATGCAGTGATTGTTTGCAATGAAATGATTGTGCGGATTCCCTATGGAGACGAAGTCCTGATAGTCCAAGGTGAGGATTAGTGAAACAAAGGAAATAAGTCAAAGTTGAGCATTATATCGTGTACTAAAACTCAGAAATATATTAAGAGAGGTTACTTATTTTTCTAGCACAAATTACGAAGAAGGAAATCAAAGACAAGTCGAAGGAGAAGCGACTTGAGGACGTGTCTATCGTACGGGACTTTCCGGAGGTTCTTTCAGAAGAACTTGCCTAGATAAATGGCCTAATGGCGACAAGTCGAATTCCAAATCGACTTGGTCCCAGGTGCTGCACCGGTGGCACGCGCCCCGTATAGATTAGCACCGTCAGAACTGCAAGAACTGTCTACTCAACTACAAGAAATTTCTGACAAGGGATTTATAAGATCGAGTTCCTCACCCTGGGGAGCCCCGGTCTTGTTTTTCAAAAAGAAAGATGGATCTTTTTGGATGTGTATCGATTACCGCGAGCTGAACAAGCTGATTATGAAGAATCGATACCTACTCTCGAGAATCGACGACTTATTTGATCAGTTGTAAGGATCAAGTGTTTACTCTAAGATCGACTTGAGATCTGGTTATCACCAACTCAGAGTTCGGGAGGAGGACATTCCAAAGACAACGTTTAGAACATGCTACGGTCACTATGAGTTTCAAGTGGATTCGTTAGGACTGACCAACCGGCACCGACGGTAATTTATGGATCTGATGAATCGGGGGGTAAGCCATATCTGGATAAATAATATTATCGTATTATTGATGTCATCTTGATCTACACTAAGAGTAAGGAAAAGCTGTAGAACATCTTAATTTACTTTTGGAGCTGCTAAAGAAGGAAATAATTGTAAACGCCAAGTTTTTCAATATGGCGATTTTGGTTCTGTCAAGGGGTATAATTTCTTGGTCATGTGATTAATAGTGAAGGCATTCATGTGTACCCAGCTAAGATTGAATCAATTAAGGATTGGGCATCGCCCAAGACTCCGACAGAGATTCAGCAATTTCCAGGTCTTGCTGGCTATTACCGATGATTTATCAAAGGTTTCTTGAAGATTGCCAAACCTATGACGAAATTGACTCAAAAGAACGTGATGTTTGACTAGAGTGAAAAGGGCAGAAGTCAAGCATTTTAATTGTTGAAGCAGAAGTTATGTAGTGCACCGATCTTATCTTTGCCAGAAAGAAGTGAAAACTTCGTGGTTTATTGTGATGCTTCTCACAAAGGGTTGGGCGCAATTCTGATGAAAAAGGAGAAAGTCATAGCCATCATCACTGCTAACTACAGATTCATAGAAGAATTACACTACACACGACCTTAGAACATGGGAGCAGGTACTGTTTCTCTCAAAATGTGTAGACATTAATTATGTACGACACGAAATGTGTTTGTGTTCACTGATACATAAGAGTTTGCAACATATTCTAGATCAGAAAGAGTTGAACATGAGACAAAGTAGATGGTTAGAGCTGTTGAGCGATTACGACTGCGAGATTCGTTATCATCCATGAAAAGCGAATGTGGGGGCAGATGCCTTGAGCCAAAAGGAACGAAATAAGCCACTACGAGTTTAAGCTTTGGTTTTGAAGATTGGTCTAAACCTTCCTGTGCAAATTTTAAACGCTCAAGTTGAGGCGAGAAAGGAAGAGAATTTTGGAACCGAAGAATTAGTGTGGTAAGATTAGAAGCTATAGCAACGTACTGATGGCACAATATTAATGAATGGGATGAAGTTGGAATACCATTGTCAAGGTAACTTAAGAGAGTTGATTTATGCAGAATCGCACTAAGTCAAAATCTTCAGTTCATCCTAGATCAGACAATATGTACCAAGATTTTTAAGAAAAATGTAATTGGTAGCCAGAATATGAAAGTAGAAATTGCCACCTACGTCAGTAAATGTTTGACTTGTGCTAAAGTCAAGGCCGAATGCCAAAAACCATCCGGTTTGTTGGTTCAATCTGTGATCCCAATATGGAAGTGGTAAAACATTACTATGGACGTTACCAAAGACGTTGTCTGGTCAAGATACAATTTGGGTAATTGTTGACCGACTCACCAAGTCTGCTCATTTCTTACCAATAAAGGAAACCGACACAACAGGAAGTTGACAAGACAATACTTGAAGGAAGTAGTCTCCGAGGCATGGATGCCATTAAGATTATTCTGATCGTGACAGAAAAATTTTCATGCTCATTTCTGGAAATCGCTGAACAAAGCCCTAGGTACTCAATTGGATATGAGTACGACTTACCATCCACAGACTGATGGTCAAAGTGAAAGAACCATCCAAACCCTGGAGGACATGCTACGTGCTTGTGTGATTGATTTTGGGAAAGGTTGGGATAGACACCTACCTTTGGTGGAGTTTTCCTACAACAACAGTTATCATACTAGCATCAAAACTACACCGTTTGAAGCTCTCTACGGCCAAAATTGTTGATCGCCTATTTGTTGGGTTGAGGTTGGAAACGCTCAGCTCACTGGTCTGGAAATTATTCATGAAACAACTGAGAAAATCATTCAGATCAAGAAGTGTAATCTAGCAGCACGAGCTAGACAGAGAAAATAAAATAAAAAAAAGATCTACGCGAATAGGAGATTGAAAGCCATTAAATTCAAGGTTGGAGACAAGGTCATGTTGAAAGTTAGTCGCCATAGGAAAGGGGAGGATAAATTTCGGAAAACGGGGCAGCTGAAACCACGCCATATTGGACCTTAACAAGATTCTACCCTTTTTGCCTATACGCTGTATTTAGCTTATTACACAGCTTATTCGATAAGCTGTGTAATCAAGCTTATTTTTCCTAGGTTCTAATTAGTATAAGCTATTTTTTGTATTTTTTTTCTAGAATTTTTATAGATAGTTTAGTATTTTTAAACATTTATTTTTATTAAAAACTTTAAAAAAATCATAAAACATAGAAAAATAATCATCTTTTTTAGAAAATTTTCTTTTATCATTTTTATCTAGGAAAATTAGTTTTACTTTCGTAGGGTTAAAATTGCAAAATTTCATTTTTTAAAGAACGGGATTTGTTCCCGTTCACGTTTTTTGTGATTTTAAGCTCATTTCAACTACGTTTTTGTTCTTGTTTTCTTTAAACTTGCTTTTTAGTCAATTATAGTCTATTTAAAAAGAAAAATTCAATTTAGGTTTAATTTTAGAAATTTAGGGTTTTTAATTGCCATTTAGGGTTCCCGTTTTGCGTTTTTAGTTAAAGTTTGATTTCCCGTTATTTGTTTTCATACTTAATTGTTATCATTTGCTTATTTTAAATTGTAAAAGTAGATAATCAAATCAATCTTTGTTTCCAATTCAAATCATTGTCCGAACATCAAACGTGGTTTTAATTTCACAAATCGTTGGGGAATAACGACTCGGGAATCATACTTCCCGGTTTATATACGTATTATACTATATATATTTGTGAAGATTTTCCTTTTTACCTTTGTCCTCAAGGGTAATTTGGTAATTTTCCATCATATTATATATTTTATTATTACGTGTGTTGGTTTACTACGAATCATTATTTAAGAGGCAGGTACAACAACAACAACAATTTCATCACACCAACCATCACAGGCAAAAGTTCAGGACAAAGGCAAAGGAATAATAGTAGAAGAACTTGTGAAGTCTATGAAGAAGAAAGATCAAATCAGTTTTGATGAAGAAACTGCTAAAAGATTACAAGCTGAGTTTGATGAAGAGGAGAGACTTGCAAGGGATAAAGATGAACCCAATGTTGCCTTGACTAAAGAACAGGATGATATTCAGGCTAAGATTGAGGCTGATTATGAATTGGCTCGAAGACTGCAAGCAGAGGAGCAAGAAGAGTTGACTGATGCAGAAAAGGCTACATTATTTGTACAACTCTTAGAGAAAAGAAAAAAGCACTTTACAGCTAAAAGAGCAGAAGAGAAGAGGAACAAACCACCAACCCAAACTCAACAAAGAAAAATCATGTGTACTTACCTGAAGAATATGGAAGGAAATAAGCCCAAAGACTTGAAGAATAAATCTTTTGATTCTATTCAGAAGATGTTTGACAAAGCTTTCAAGAGGGTGAATACATTTTTTGACTTCAAAACAGACTTGGTGGAAGGTAGTTCAAAGAGAGCAGGAACTGAGCTGGAACAAGAGGTCACTAAAAGGCAAAAGATGGATGATGTTCAAGAAACAGCTTAAGTAGATGATGATCAAGAAGCATATAAGATTAAAGAGCTCATGGAAATTGTTCCTGATAAAGAGGAAGTAGCAATTGATGCTATTCCTTTGTCTTTTAAGCCTCCAAGCATTGTTGACTATAAAATTCATAAAAAAGGGAAGAAAACCTATTACCAGATAATCAGGGCTGATGGAAGTTTAAAGATGTACTTAGTCTTCAGTTATATGCTTAAAAGCTTTGACAGGAAAGATTTGGAAACTCTGTAGAAATTGGTTAAAGCTAAGCATGGGTCAACAAGGCCAAAGGAGGGCTATAAGAGAGTGCAATGGGGTGATCTAAAGGTAATGTTTAAACCTCATGTAGAAGATACAATATGGAGAAATCAACAAGATTACACAGTGTTGGAATAGAAGCTATTTGACTCATATGGAGTACATTTCTTAAGGATGCAACACATGCAAATCTATATGTTGGTAGAGAAGAAATATCATCTTACACCTGCTACAATTACTGATATGTTAAACAAGAAGCTTCAATGTGATCATTTCAGTGAAATTGCATATCAGCTTCTTAAACTTCTCACAAAACAGCTTAAGAATCAATGAAGTGTTTGGAAGCATCCTCCTGGTGATTAATGAAGCTTTTATTGGAGAAACTTGATGGTTTTGGAGATAAATATCAAGTTTAGGGAAGGATTGTTAGGATTAAAAGACTTCTTGGTAATCTTAGAGTTACTGCTGCTTAGGTTTGTGTTACTGCTGCTAAGCTAAAGTTAGTGTTGTCCATTAACTTTAATGAAAAATATGCTAAGTAGTTAGTGTTGCTAGTATAAAGTTAGTACTGCTAGTCTACAGTTACTATTGTTAGTATAAAGTTAGTATTGTTAGTATTAAGTTAGTACTGCTAGTATAAAGTTAATGTTGCTGGTGTATAAGTTACTATTGCTCAAAGATTAAGACTGCTGAAAGAGTTTCTACTGTCAGAGAAAGGATAAAGATCGAAGAAAGGATAAAGATTGTTTGGAGATCAAGATTACTTACATGATAAGTATTAGTTATTTATAGAATAGATCATAGAGAATATTCTAAGTCTTAGAAATATATTGTAAATCGACTAGGACTCCTTGGTGTATAAAAGGAGGTCCTAGGGTATAGAGTTTAATATGTGTTTTTATGATTTGATAAGTGTTATTCATAGCTTCAAGGTTTTGTAACCCTAATACTAGGAGATTATTCATATTATTCTTAATAATATTGGAGCTTTTATTGTTTGTTGAATTGTGATCTTGTGTTACTGTTTCATTAAGAATTCTTCTAATATTAAAGATTAGATTCCACATAATCTTTAATACACTTATCAAAGTTTCTACTATAGTTGTGTTAGATTTATCTAATATAACTAAACCTTAAACAAGCTTAAGGAATTCAATCTATTAAAGTGGGATCCAACAAGAGGTATCCTACAACTGGGACAACGGTATCTGTTATAACTATCACATGCGTACTGCGAACTTATGGTCCACTTTTAATACTAAATTCAAACCTATGAATTCACCAACTTTATGTTGACGTTTTAGCATGTTTTTCTTAGGTGCTTAGCTGTGGAAGTACTTGCTTGCTTTACGGTGTTGCCTTGTATTAGACCGATTTTCAAGAATTATTATTATCTATGTTAACATCGTTATCAAACTTTAAAACCTTTTATTCGCTTTTGCATATTATCTTTGAACTTATGTAAAACCTTAACTATTTTAAATTAATGCAACGATGTTGAATTTTCAAACATACCTTTAGAGGTCGTTCTTTGTATCTTGTGTGATGTATATTATGACGTCACGCCTCTGGATACGTGATTCCATCCAGGCCTCGTTTGGGGGTGTGACATCTAAGGAGATGGTGGTGAAGTAAGATCTGCTGGTAGAGTATGGGAGGGTGGTAAAGTGCCCTAGTCTCAAAAGTCTCAAAGGGCTCTGACGCATCGTCAGTGTGAGGGGTAGCAGGGGTGTACAGGTGATGGAGGTATTGATGTAAGGGATAATGGCTTGGGCTCCTCTGTCTTTGAGGGGTCCTTAAACGGCTAGGACTCCGTGTCTAGAGCAGTGGGCGAGTAGGCCTGCCTCACTAGCATGTAGGGTTCGTCAAGAGAGGGAGTGCATACTTGAGAGCCTCAGGCTCTGCTAGTGGATAAGATAGTCTTTGTGTCAGTAGGGGCTGATGAGGAAGGCATTGATCTGTGATTACACAGTAGGAAGTAGAGGCGGTATTCCATCTTATGAAATAACCTAGGCATAATCTTTCAAGTCTTTGATTTGAATGTATGCCATGTTGTTCAATTGATTTTGCATGTTGTGACCATAGTTTGCAGTTCCTCATCACAGCATCATTAGCGTTTACTAGCTATTGAAATGCTTCCTAAGATATCACCTTAATTTTGAGGACTGGAGCTTGATAGCGGGAGCTGATAAGCGGGGAGGTTGACAACCGTGAGGTCGATAGACTTGACTGTATGAACCAAGGATTGGTAATCTGTAGCTGAATGAAATTCCTCGGTTTGGTTTGTAACGGATTCTGATTGTATCCTTGCTTTTGCATATGATTGTTTTGAACGGAGGAAAAACATGGATGGTCGAATTATGATTTGAAATCTGAGCTCGATAAACCCGGTGGTTTCCTTGTTGAAATTAGCTGCGGCTGCTTGAGAGACATATTCTTGGATATTATCTCGATAAACATTGCCAGAAGTGGCTGGACAAGTTTGGTAGGAATGAGCACCACCGCAAGTAACACAACTTTCCTCAACCGCTTTGACAGGAGTAGGAGCTGGGAGATTGATTTTTCTTATCAAGAAGTATAGCTTTCACCATTTCTTTTAACTTAGCAACTTCGAAAGAGATTCTGGGGGTGGAAGTGCTCGCACTCACTTTAGCAACAACGGGTTTGTTGCGTGAATTACGGACTTTGGACTTGCTTTCAATGATTCTAAGGCAATCACGAGGCATTTTGTCACAAAAATTGGCCACCCTCGCGGAATTTGTTAAAAACGAATCTTGGTCGTAGAGTCAAGGCATTGTAGAATGTATCAAGTTGATGCAAAACAGAAAAATCCATGATGTGGTGACTAAGCCCGAGAAGAAATATCATTAAATCTATCCCATGCTTCATAAAACGTCTCATCAAATCTTTGTTGAAATCTCGTGATTTCATTTCGAAGATTTGTGGTTTTAGAAGGAGGGAAAAATTTGTTGATGAATTTTAAAACAAGATCATCACATGTTTGAATCGATCGAGGGGGTTCTTTCCCTAGCCAAATCCGGGCTGCACCCTCGAGGAAAATGGGAAAAGCATAAGCCCTTTACCGACGAACTCGGGAACGTTTCGGGAACTTCATCGTAGAAGTGATCTTGTTGAAATATCGGATGTGGGCATGAGGATCTTCTTTGTCATGTCCGAAGAATTGCTTGTTTTGAACGAGGTTGATTAAACCATGCTTCAACTCAAAGTTAGCATTGATTTCAGGGACTACAATTGCATCTTCGTACCCCTCGGTGGGTGCTTCGAGCAATTGAGCCATGGTTCGTTGATCATCCATTGGAGGTGGGGGAGGAGGTGGATTTTCAAGCGGTTCTTCAAGATTAAACGGTTCAACAACAGGAGGTGGAGCCTGTTGTTGTTGATTATGAAGATTACGAGTTTGGGAACGAGTGTGCATACACTAAAAAAAACGAAAATTTACACTAATTTTTTTAGTTTTTGGTTTATCAAAGGTAAATTCACAATTTATTTTAATAACGGACAACGATAAAGACAACTTAAACCTAATAATCGACAAGCTTCTCGGTAACTCTTCGAAAAGAAAAACGCACAAAGGAGCGGAGGAATAGGAAAGCGCGAAGCTATTAAAAACCTTTTTCCTTTAGGGTCGTAGTTCCTAGGAACAACCCGCCTTATACCCCTCTTATAGTTTGTTTATCTTTAAAGTGTGAACCGTACTTCGCTATGACAAAAAGCAAGTTTTTAAATCTTTTGTCGAATGGGAACAACGAAAGTTCACGCGGAAAGTTATTATGATAATACCTCAATTGAGAATATTATATTTTGGTATTTTTACCAATTTGTGAATTTTATTGATAATTAAAGACAATGTTTTTATATTTTTGATTTTTCTTTTTTTTTAGTTTTTTTTTGCTTAAATATGTAATTATACTAAAAAAAAAATGAAAATATTTTTGTACTTTTTTGTTTTTTTCTACTTTTTTTTAGATAATATTCACAGCTTCAAAACAAAATGATCACTACAACGAAAGTAGGGAAACACAACCTCTCCCCGTCAAACGGACGCCAAAAATGGATTTGTTAAAATTTTCATAAAACTAAATATATATAAAAAAAAATATAATAAAATATTTAAAATATATATAAAGGCTAAAAAACAACAACAATCAACAAAACCAGAGCATATAGAATTTTCCCTGTCCGTTAATAACCCCAACGAGGCTGGTGCCTTGAAAATCGAAACATTCTGAGATTGGAGGTTTTGAAAAGAAGAGAAATGAATTGAGATGAGTAAAGTTTAAATTAAAAAAAACAACCAAAAACGATTAAGAAAAACCTAAAAATTTTAAAAAATTAAGTTTAGAAAACGAGAGAACGAATCCCTAGCAAAGGGCAAAAACCTACAATCTTCAAATTAAACGCCTACAAGGAAATTTTCACGTCTATACTACTCTAGACTAATAAACGAAGAATGAAAAAGACTAGACTGAAAACTGGAAGGGTCCGTATTAACCCAAAAAACGTGTCAAGACAAAAACCGCAAACCCGAGCCCTTCTATTTAAAAGTCAAAAAGTTACAAAAAACGTACCCTATGAAATTTTTATATTTTTCCTACAAACTATAGCCTAAAAAAATTTCAAAAAGAAAAATATTTTTTTTTTGATATTTTTGTATTTTTTATGAACTTTTTAAACTTTTACTAAATTAAATTTTAAAAAAAAATACTAAACGACTTTTAAAAATTCTGAAAATTTTACTAAAAATACTAGACACTATAATTAACCTACGAAAAATAAGAAACCAAAAATTGGCTTATAAATAAGCCCGAAAATAAGCTATAAACAGCTTATAGCTTTAAAGAGGAAAACACCCTTAAATACCTAAGCCCTTGGGACACTAACGTAAAAGTCCCAAGGGCGCAGCGGTAAGTGTGTGTATAAAGAGGGGATGTATCGAGGGTAGAGGCCCGGGTTCGAGTCTTGCTCACCCGGGTCACCCCTTGTCTTCCCCTTTTTTTTTTGAAAAACTTTGTGAACCAAAGTTGTTAAGCTTGATGAGCTTAACAACTTTTAAAACTACAACTTTTTCTAAAAGCTTGTAAATAAGCTTAAAAACAGCTTTTAAAAACGACAGAAGCTAAAAGTGAGCTTAAGGGCTTAAAAAGCTAAGTCTTTTTGGACACTTTGGACACTTGAGCTAAAATTCGGACTAATAAGCAAAAAATATTGACTACCCTACCCTAAATAAGCACTGAAAACTAAAATGCAATAACTAAATAAGCTTAAAAAGGGCTTAACTACACAAACACTTAAAATTAGCTAAAGGCTAAGAATGGCTTATCTCTTGGGCTGTTTACACAAAATAAGCCAAGGAAATGGCAAATAAGCAAACACAGCTTAACAAACTAACCAAATAAGCTACTAGGAATCAATAACAAGCAACTAGATAAGCTTAATAAGCTAGAATGTAAATAAGCAATCACTACACTATGCTTAAGCAAAAACAGTAAGAGGGCTACTTTGAGCTTAAAAATAAGCTATCAAAGGGGCTTTTTAAGGACTGAAACTCAGGGAACTTAACAAAAAGCTTATTGGCTTTTTAGAAAAGCCAATAACTCATGCTGAGATTAACTAATAAGCTAAATAAGAAGGCTTGAAAATGGGCCCCTAGCACCAGGGGAAAATAAGCCAAGGACAAGGGCTTAATTTGACAGCTTTCAATAAGCTGTCAAATAAGCTCAAATAAACAAGCTAAGTTAAAACAGATTTAGAATGGCTTAAAGTGAGCTTATGCTCAAATTTTAAGCCCCTAAACACAAAGAAAACATGCTGATTTTTGAGAATGAAAATGGGCTCTTTGCTTTTATGAAAAATTACACTTAAGTTTTGGCAGTTTTGACTCAACAAAGTCAAATGACTTAAGGGACTTTGTCAGCTTGTTTTAAACACACAAAAACACAACTTTTTAAACCACAACTCAAATATACAATGGCTTATCCAAATAAGCCATTGATTCCCTTTTTTTTTAAACCACAGTTTGAAAAACACTTGTGAAAACTTGAAAAACAGGTTTTTGACTGAAAAGCTTTAGAAAAACACACTTAAATAAGCTCAAATACTTAAGCTAAAACTAACTTATGACCCCAACCCATACCACACTTGTTTTGACCCGTTTTCATGCTTAACCCAAACACCCCTTTATATTTTAAAAGTGATTTTTAACCCTATAAAAGCTAAATTAAACTGAAATTTTTAAAAGACTACTACTACTTATGCAGTTTTAAACAACAAAAAGATGAAAAGCTAAAAAAATAAGCACTTAAAAAGATAATAAGCTAGTGACAGTATAAGCTAAATTAGGCAGTTTTTAATCAAGTTGCATAAAAATGAAATGAAAGGTAACTAGAAGGCACACTTAAGCATTAATGAACACAAATAAGCACACAAGACATTAATAAGCTAAAAAAATAAGCTAATAAGCAATTGCTATAGTACTTTTTAAGCAAAATTTAAAAGAAATGTACCTTAATATCACTTTGCTCAAACAGATTTTTGAACCTAATTAAGCTCCTAAACTTCCCAAAGCCTTATAAATAAGCTTAAACTAGGCAAACCCAATGAGCCATCCCAAATTGCTCATTCATCCACACTTGCTTAATCCAACAGTAACTTGTCCCTTTTAATTTTCCTTAAAGTTTTCAAAAACAGGTTATAAAATGGCTTATATTGAGAGCTTAAAGGTTAAAGAGATATTTGTAACTTAGAACACACATGTAAAACTAAAACTGAATTTTCATTAAAAAAAGTGAAGTACAAGTACATTGAAGAACTAAACTGAAAACTTAATACATTAAAACTTTTTAAACACTAAAAAACTACTCATACTTGCCACAAGGGGCTTACAAAGTCTTATATAGTAAAAAAAACGAGCTAGGGTTCACTTGGTCTTCTTGTTAGTGTGCTTTCTTGTAGACACACAATTGAAGTGTGTTTGTTGTGAGAGTTAGTAAACAAACAATCCTGAAGCCCTTACAAATTTCCTTGGTGCCCAATCAAAGTTTTTTCAACCCTTGATGATTAGGTAGGTTTATGATGCCAAATGGCAAAAGCCATGTGGGGGGAGGGTGGATATGGATGATGAAGGGTTGGTTTCTTGCGGGAGGTCAACAGTGTGAAAATGACAGGGTGGGTTGGGTGATTGGCGGGAAACCATTGAAAGAATGTAGCAGTATAGGTGAACTTGGTTGGAAGTTTGGGGATTCGACAAGAATGGTCCCTCAAAGTGTATTTAGTGTTTGCAGGTTAAGTCCTTGTGTTATCAAAGTTTTGGGACTTGGCAAATTAACCCCCCAAGGGTTATAATGATCATTACACCACAAGTCCTTGTTAGTTATAACTCTTTGACCTTGGCAGCTTTGGCCCTTGGGGTTTAACTTTGCCAAATTGGTAGAATGGGTCCCTCACAAGTTTTTCTTCTTTTCTTCTTTAAATAAGTTTAGGGATTTGACAAATTTAGCCCTCAAACTTATTTTTCTTGACTTTTGGCTTCGGGGTTGACTTGGGTTGACTTTTCTACACTTGGGCTTGGACTTTGACTTTGTCTTTTTCCTGCTTTTCCATTCAGTGTCCGGTTTTGTCGTTTTGGCTTCGTTTTTCGTACCTAACTTAGACATCTCCTTTTCCTGCTCACAACGACAATTAGCAAAACAATCATATATTTGGCATTTTTAAGTCCCGCGTGATTTGTTATTTTAGCTCGATTTTAAAGCAAAAGGGTATATGAATGAAAAAAACACGACATACCAGTCATCATAACAGTTGTGATTACGTTCTTCCTTTGTTTAATTCCGATCCTGTCCAAAAAGCCTCTTCACAATTGTCCCATATGTCCTTTGCATCTTGTAATGATTAATAAGTGAATAGGATATCTTTTGGGTAAAAACCTTGAAGTATGAAGTTTTGTTGCCCGAGAATGTCCTGCAATGTACCTATCCTTCTCATCCCTGTGATAGAGTCCGAATAGACTCGAGTCGTCATGACCTAGATGGAGAGAACCTTCCAGTTCCTTCAGCAACAATTAATACGCTGGTTCCCCATCTAAAAAAAGGTCCTTCATCAATTGACTTTAAAATGTTTACCTCATTCTCCTTACCATATCGTACAGTACAAATCGAATAACGTTGATTTCCATATGCAAAGTTAAGTCTATCAAGCATAGTGGTCTGGGTATCGAACCTTTACATTGGAATGTCCTCTGAAAAGATTTATGCGAATGATACTTGTGATATGCTTAAGTTGAACGTATCAATGATTAGTGAAAATATTTTAAAAAGTAATGATTGTTTGGTTGGATTAGGTGATATTGTTGTTATGATTAGATTTGGCTTGTGAAATAAGTTACCTTAATGACATGACTAAAACTTAGGCAAAACGTAAGTGAGAGTTCTTTAAGTTAAAACGCAGTTAGTTTCCATCAAAAACGCAAACCTATCTTGTCAATACGTAATGAAGGAAAATGAGCCAAAAACGCAGCCTGAGATTTGATCAAAACGCAACCTGAGATTTGTCAAACGCAACCAATTAAAAAATTGGGCAGAGTATCCCTTAGTCAAAATGCAACAACTTGTTCTTCAAAACGCAACCTCGCAGTCAAAACGCAATGAACCAAAATGCAAATTCCCAGGTCCAAAACGCAATGACCAAGAAACGCAAAAACCTCTAATAAGACAAAACGCATACTATTTTGCTATAACAAAACGACAAAACGCTTGTACTTTCTTCTGACAAAAACTCAAGTACTGTTCACCCAAAACGCAACAAGAATGTCTCATAAAGGTCAAAACGCAATAGAATATACTGAACTTTTTCACAACCTAAAAATGCACCCTTATTTGAAAGAATTTTACTTGGTTTCTTTTGCACAACTTGTCCTAGAAGGTTATAACAACAATAAAAACACTAACTTTAACATCACAGAACAAGAAGAATCAAAGAGTGTCAACGAATAAGACCATAAACCGTCAAAAAAAAACCAACTTTTGATCTAAACTAAACCGAAGGAAACGCACACACATTCTAGCTAATCAACCTATGAGGCTCTGATTACCAATTGTGTATATTGGATATTCATAACTCAATCATGATGATTGGGTAGGCTAATATCTAGAGAGAGAAATGAGGTTTCTAGTAATAAAAATGGAATAGCCATGAATTGTATGAAAAGAACAACCAACAACCCCTATCCCATGGCTGGAAAGGGTTTAGTAAACAAGAGTTTGTTGAGCTTTATGGGCTGGGTATGGGTTTACTCTTGGGTAAAAGACCCGGCTAATAACCGAAAGCCATACGCTTACTTTTCTAACTATACGAGCTATGCATACTAAACGATTCACAGGGTGACCAAGCTTTGTCATAATCCAAATAACTGTTTTGGCGTTTCGCTTTTCAACTGGGGTTGTCATCAGAGGTGGGGTTTTGAATTTTCCTTTTTCTCAGGCCAGAATCTCCTTTGGGGTTTTTGTGAGAAGAGTGAATCTGTCCGGCCTTTTCTCTAGCTTATGTTGGCTGTGGAAGCCTCCCCCTTTTTTGAAATTCTGCCTATGACCCCCTTCTGGGTGTCTCCACGCCGGAGGGATTTTTTTCTTTCTTGGTTTGAGGCCGCCTCTTGCCCTTGAAGAAAAGATGTGGCCACCTGCATCATTTCGTCCACTGTTTTTGTAATTTTCTCATGAAATCTTTTGATAAGTTCAGGATTTGTGATTCCGTGCACGAATCCGGAGATTCTCATGCATTTCGGTGCTACTTTAACATTTCCACTTACTGACTTATACCTTTTGTATTAAGTCTTCTGGTACACCCTCCATCCTCTCTGTTGTTTATGTTATGAGCACTATTGGGTCTCTGCGCACTTCTTCTGTTAAGGTAGGTTTTTCAGGAATGCGTCTCTTGTAGATCATTGGAACTATCTATTGATTGTCTGGGGACGATCGTCAAATCACATGGGAACCTGGGCGTTTTTCCGGTGATGTGGAAATTAAAACATGTGACAGCCCATGTTGGCATGGCCCCACCTCTCGTTTTTTGCTACTGGCCTGGAAGATTTTCCAGTGATCATCCAGATCTTCGCTCGTTGTAAGTTTTACATGAACTTGCATTCGCGTTTTCAGGAATTCGAAGTGGCGGATTTGAGACGTGAACGGATTCAATCTCGGCACATCACCTAAGTTGGGATAATGCATCATCTTTGACACTGGACTTTTTTCTTCGTAATTTAGACTTCCAGTGCCCTCCTTCACTATCTTCGCTTTCAGAGTGATTTTCTGTATACCTTGAGCTTTCCTGACAGCTATCGGAGTGCGCAGATGTGCTCCGTCCTCTGCTTCCGAGTCTTTTGAACACGGTGCTTTCTCTTCTTGCCTTTCTATTGTATTCATGCTGTGGCGATCTTGACCTTTCACGCCTCAACCTATTGGAAAATCGAAGACGCGTAGAAGTTTATTGGCGCGGGCTGCGAGAGCGTCTAATGTCTTCTTGGCGATATTGTCATGGACTTAGAATACGCTGATTCCTGCGCCCTAGTGCTCTTCTTCAAGGCATCGCCAAAGTTAAGCCTCACTTTTACTTCCTCCATCTTTTCTTTCTTTTTCTGCTCATACTCATACTTATCTGCCATGATTGGTAGTAGTTTCTCATAGTGCTTTTCGCAGAACTCTTCGAGATCTACAGCGGATGTAGTTCTCACGGAGCCCTAGGGGGTTTGTTTGTTCTTCCCTGCCGTATTCCACATATCAGACTTGGGATGGCTAGGGGTAGGTTGTTCATGATTGCTCATGGTGAGTATTTTCAAGGAACGCAGTTATATCGGTCCCACGGATGGCGCTAACTTGTTAGTACAAAAAGCGTGTAGGGGGTGAGGAGATAGAATATGATGTTGATCTTGTACTAATCCAAGTAATGAGATGGTAATCTGCACAAATGAGAGTAAACCGTTAGCCTTACCGTAGGGCGGACCCCGCGATTAAGCTCTGGCATGAAAGTAAGTATACATGTTTGTCAGAGAATGTTAGAGTATGTGTGTGTATTAATGATCAGACAGAATGTACCTTTTTGGGGTTTGAAACGACCTCTATTTATAGGCAAGCCCAATACTAGGGTTTCCTAGTATTTCACTTGTAACATTGTAGGCCGGAAAGTGGGACCATGTTCGGCTACAAGGTCCACGTTAATAATCCGTATCTGCGGACAATCGAGTATTCTTCGCGGTCAGTGTTTGTTCCCGCGAGTGCCAACTGGTGCGGCTTTGAAGAAACTCAGTCGTCTTTGGAATATCTAGAGCATGACCCTTGTCAGACTTAGTAGTCCGGCTATTTGTTGTATTGGGCCTGAGCCCATATGCGTATATTACGAACTAAGCCCAGTAAGCTTGGTGTTCATACTATACGTCATCAATAACTATAACAACAAATTCGAACTATAACCAAACAATACCCGAAATTTGATCAATGAATCAAGAACATGATATGCAAAAGGTGGGTCATTATTCCACAAAGATGTGCTATATAATGGTATGCTCATTTTTTTTTTATCTCGGTTAGGTACAACCCACTTGTGGATAGTATAAAAATCATAGCAATCATAAGTGGGCACTCACATAACATTCTTTTCGTCATTGTTGAAGGCGGTCAATTATGCAAGCACAATTGCAAAAGGAGAATAAGTATATGTCAATTACATACTTTCGTTGTGTTCCTAGAGCATAGTTATTGACCTTGTCTATGTTCTTCCTATTTTAGAAAAGAAGTATTTGGTAGAAACCAAAATACCATATACTCAAGAGTTTGAGACAATAGGAGGAGAAAGTACGAAATGGTTTAAAGACTATTTCAAGACAAAAACTAATTGAGAGGTCCATTTGAAGGTTTTACAAAGGGACTCATACTAATGATATATAACATACACATGTGAATGAAATTATGCACTTTTTATCTTTTAACAAACAAAAAAGTGAATGAACCATTGGATGTTTCTTATGTATTACCTAATTCTCTACTCACCCGACAAATTAGGAAAAAACAAGCATGATAACCCGCGCGTTGCAGCGGAGCTTCATTTTTTAGCGAATTGATTACATAAGAAGTGAAGTTTCAATTCAAACATTACTAATCTCAAAGTATATAAGAGATAAAAGACATTAGGCTAAAAAAATGAGTTGGATTTCTAATCAAACACATATGTTCTTCAAAGTGCAAGCATCAGTGGTTGCAGTTTCTCTTTTACACAACCCGTAAATTCCCGGTTAGTAAATCCGACTCATTCCTCATTGCATCTACTTTAAATTTATACTTACTTTATTAAATCTGACAGTTTATCGAGGAACTAAACTGCGTAAAAACTGAGAAACGTCATCGGACGCGTTCCGGCATCGGTTATAAATTAATTTAGGCACTAATATGCGAGTTGGGTTGAGTTTTGGTCGTATTTCGGTAAAACAACCTTGCTGTCCCGAATTAGTTTTGTGGTTTTGAGCGACTTAAAAATGTTTTCATCAGGCGTAAAAGTAGTTTTTGAAGAGCTTAATTCGAATAGATAATTTTTCACATATCACACTTTAAAATCAGACTTAAAACGACCAAGTTATGGCCAAATGAAACTCAAAACATTTTTCGGCAAAATAGAAGAATAGTGGAATTTTGGAATATTAAAATTGGTTTCCGGCACTTTCGGTTGACGATTTGAGCTGTTTTAAATGCCAATCAAAACATATATTGAAAGTTAAGTAATTAGTTAGAACAACTAGAAATGTCATGAAAGGTTATTTGAGATGCCGACCTTAATAAAAAGGTAGGATTATTAAAAATGGTACGAATTTGACATTTAGGTGATTTACACACAAGGATTAGGCGATTTAGGATTTTTTTAGCGATTTGTAGAATATGGAAACTTAACAAATATAGGGGACGCTATTAACGTTTTGAAACTAAAAAGTTTCCTAAAAGGGAAAAAATTTTCTAAAAATAGGACTTTTTGCAGAGGTGTCGGGAGATGGGGGGGTATATAACAAAGAACATATAATTTTCAAAGTCTTTTATTATCTAAAACCCAAACACACTTGGACTGCTTTAAAATAATAAACATGAATGTTTTACTTGATTACTTATGCTAGAAATGTAAGGCTCATACCCAGTATTATCTCCTAGAGGGGTTCTCGCTAGTGGGCTGCGAGCGACCTCTGCTGCGAGAACATCATACATTGTTGTGGTTATCGCCTAACAATCTCCCCCAAAGTGAGGTCTTGAACACGGGAACGAGCTTCCTTTATTGACTCAATAAAATTGAGGCTAACACATTGTTTGCTCTTAAATTGGACACAAGTTCTTTATGCGAGTTTTACATGTTTATGTGTTGCCTAAGTTTGCTTACAAACCTACAACTGCCTGAATCATCATGAACTATTAATTCCTCGACCGAAGGACCGGTTGAGGAGGCGCGAGTGAGTAAATAGATCTATTGGGACTAATTATCCCTATCCGCTTTGGTTCCACTTAACGAAGAACAAACGGATATATGTCATGTCGATTGTACATTATGGTGGTCTTTGGTTTGGGACACCGGTTTAGGGCAGGAATACTATGCAACAGGATGTAGCATGCCCTGTTGATTAATTAGCTTCGGTGTCATGAGCTTAGTGCAACAGTAAATACTTTTTATGTGATGCTGTATTCGTTATAGTAGTCACATACGTTCTGAAATCTTGTGGTCCACTCTTTAACTTAAACCTATGAATTCACCAACATTATGTTGACGTTTTAAACATGTTTTCTCAGGTGCTTAGCTTGGATTGATTCTTGATGCTATGTGGAGTCTATGTGCTATGTGACTTCGCCAATTTCAAGATTTATCTATTATTTACTCGTTGTCATTATCAAAACTTTGTTATGCTTCCGCTACTTCTAACTTAATTATTATGGGATGTAAAACTTAAATTTATTTTATTTTATGCGACGAGTAAACTTTTTCAAACGTCCATGATTAGTGGTCGTTCTTTATTGCTTTGTGATCGGATTGTTATGACGTCACGCCCTCGGACACGTATTCCGTCCAGGCCCCGTTTGGGGGTGTGACAGATTGGTATCAGAGCCAAGGTTATAGAGAACCAGGTAGTTATACTAGGTCTGGTCTATAACCAGTATGTGATCCTATGTGCCTCTATTTGTGCTTACTTGTTGTCTATCCTTGCTGCATACATATATATGAGATTACTATATATACGTAAGAGTATTACATATTGTCATTCTTTTATTATTTATCAAATTGAAA
The DNA here is from genome assembly GCA_026074375.1 of Tanacetum coccineum. Classification (NCBI taxonomy): domain Eukaryota; kingdom Viridiplantae; phylum Streptophyta; class Magnoliopsida; order Asterales; family Asteraceae; genus Tanacetum; species Tanacetum coccineum. The sequence goes on along the minus strand of BQNB010026624.1, from coordinate 13,809 downwards.
ATTGTCATTCTTTTATAAAGTTATTGTTAGAAAAAAAACATATAAATGAACAACATTTGCTCGCCACATAATTTAGTAACAGAGTACCCGCCGCCGCATTGCGTGGGTACCCGGCTATGTTATTTTAAAGGAAAATATAATCTCTCAATAAACCTCATTTTCACTCAACTCTTACTGGTACATTCTACATATATTCTTTATTTTTTTTTGTTAGAAAACAGCTTATTTTGAACGTAATACGAAATATCTACTACAATATCTCATATCATTAAATATCTGCCGCTAGGAATTATCGGTGCTATGCACGGGTACTCGTCTAGTTTCATCTAAATGTCAGACCAATCAACAAACTTCATCTTTGATTGAGCAATGAAACCTTAAGCTTCCAATAAATGAGTCCTTCAATGAAACCTTAAGCTTCCTACGAGTGAGTCTTTCAATGAAACCTTAAGATTCAAGTCATGAAAGGATAAGCCTATAATGAAGTCGTGGTTTGGACCTTGCATTAGCATAATGCTTTGTGATCTGACTAAATTATTCCTGGTAAACGCCAGCAAATGATGCTACTCGAATACTGCTGATAAACTTGTTATAGATTGATATGAAGCAACAAACAAAACCAACAACTAAAACATAGCACGGGCACGGGCGGGCGGCAAAACGGGCGAGCGGGCGGGCACGAGCACCGGGCAAAACGGGCATCGGGCTAAAACGGGCACGGGCCAAAACAGGCACTGATGGGATAAATGGGATATCGGACGAATCTTATTTATTTAATGGTTTTTTTGACCTTTTTGTACGTTTACAGACGTTTTATTCCGTTTTTTATATTTTCGTTCGTTTTGTCCGTTTTTATACGTTTTCATCCGTTTTTTTACGTTTTCGTCTGTTTTTTCTGTTTCGTCCTTTTTTTTTACGTTTTCGTCTGTTTTTTACGTTTTTGTCTGTTTTTTTACGTTTTCTTCTATTTTTTTACATCATCGTCTGTTTTTTTACGTTTTCGTTCTGTTTTAACGTTTCGTCTTTTTTTTTACGTTTTCGCCTTTTTTCGTACGTTTTCGTCTGTTATCGTACGTATATTTAAGTTTTCATGTGTTCTTTTACGTTTACGTCCGTTTTTTTTACATTGTCGCCCTTTTTATACGTTTCCATCGTCTTTTTACGTTCCGTCTTTTTACGTTTTTGTCTGTTTTTACGTTTTCGTCCGTTTTTTCAAGTTTTCGTCCGTTAAAGTACGACAACGTAAAGAAACAGACGGAAACGTAAGAAACAGACGAAAACGTAAAAAATTAGGCGAAAACGTAAAAAATGCGAAAACGTGTTAAAACTGACGAAAACGTACAAAATTAGACGAAATCGGACGAGAATGTAAAAAACGGGCAAAAACGTTAAAAACAAATGAAACGTAATAAAACAGATGAAACTTAAAAAAACTGACGAAAACGTATAAAAACAGAAGAAAACGTTAAAAAACAAACGAAAACCAAAAAACTGACGAAAACCCAAAAAAAACAGACGCAAAGTTAATAAAACAGACGCAAACGTAAAAAACACATAAGCAAACGTAAAAAAACAAATGAAAACATAAAAATCATACGAAAAAAGTAAAATAACAGACGAAAACGTAAAAAACAGACGAAAGCATAAAAAACTAATGTAAACGTAAAAAAACATACGAAAACGTAAAAAAACAGACGAAAACGTAAAACAACAGACGAAAACGTAAAAAACAGACAGAAACGTAATAAAACAGATGAAAATGTAAAAAAACTAACGAAAATGTAAAAAAACAAACGAAAACTTTAATAAACAAACGAAAACAAAAAAACTGACGAAAATGTAAAAAACAGACGCAAACTTAATAAAACAGACGCAAACGTATAAAACACATAAGCAAACGTAAAAAAAGAGACGAAAACGTAAAATAACAAACGAAAACATAAAAAACTGACGAAAACGTAAAAAAACAGGCGCAAGCGTAAAACAACCGACGCAAACGTAAAAAAACTGACGCAAACGTAAAAAAATGACGAAAACGTAAAGAAAAACCGACGAAGACGTAAAAAAAGAGACGAAAATGTAAAAAAAACAGACAAAAACGTAAAAAAACAGACGAAACGTGAAAAAACATATGAAAACGTAAAATAACGGACGAAAACGTAAAAAAACAGTTGAAAACCTAAAAAAACAGACACAAACGTAAAAAAACAGACGAACGCGTAAAAAAACAAACGAAAACGTAAAATAACTAACGAAAACGTAAAAAATGACGAAAACGTAAAAAACAGACGCAAACGTAAAAAAACGGACGCAAACATGCGAAAGCGTAAAATGTATAAATCAAAAATAATAATACGTGTTTGAAAGCTGAAAAAGCGACGGGGAAGAAAATAACTATTAAATAAAAAAGATGTGCCCATTAGCCCATATAGTTTTTTACAAGTGCCAAAGGGAGCCCATTTAGTTTTAGACT